>APFE030573592.1:273037-302084 GCA_000404065.3 Pinus taeda | reverse complement strand
CCCTTACCTTACATTTGCCTCATTCGCTTACTTTGCCATGATTCTCATCTTCTTGTGCAACATCATTTCATCCCTCCTTGAACAAATCTAACCATCTGTGCCACACCTCAACTCCATCTCCCAAGTCTTGAACTCCCCTACACCCCTATTTCACCTCCATACTCATTCCTCCACCTTTTTCCCTCCATCCATACTCCAAAATCTCATTTCTGAACATCCTATAGAAAATTACAGACATCCTGTAGAAATTCTAGAACATCATGTAAAACCCTTGCAAACTTCCTGTAGAAGCTCACGAAAGCGGTTTCTTGATAGCCAAACTCTGTGAAACTCTTTGGAAGGGTGCTAGGGACCCCTTAGGCCCTCTTCGAACCTTCCCAGCCTCTTGTAAGCATTTTCTCTCACCGATCCACCTCTACACAGTCAAAAGCAGTGAAAGCACATGCATGGTAATTCTGACAACTTATTCAAAAATACAAAAAGATGTTTTCTTCAGATAGTGATAACTTAGATACATGCATTTTACCTTCCTAGAAGTCAATGACATCTCTTTTAGTAGCTTGCATCCTCTTTTTCGCATCAGTAGGGCTAGCTGGTAAAATTAGGGTTTGCTAGGGTTTACATTTCCTTTCAGCTTTTCAGTTTCTTTCTACAAGTAGATTAGCTTCCTTTGAGTTAGATTTCATCCATCAATTAAAAAGCTTCTTCTCAGAGCTCATAGAAGTTGGCTTAAGCCCCTAGTGGACTTGTGCCAGCTGACCAAGTGACAGCTGCAGCAAGAGCTAGTACTTGTGCATACAGCACCGTCGCTTCCAAATTTTGTACGAACTACCGGGTTGATAAAATTAAAGAAGGGAGTCCCGAGAGTTGTAGCATTATTGCTGCAATACTGGGGCCCACCAACAAGTCCCCCTCTTTTGATGCTTTTTGTGATTATTTAATAAGAGAACAAGAAAAACTCTTACATCTTGGTCTTCTTAATCTTGGAAATTCTTCTAAGAAAGTCTTAGCTACCCAACAACAACCAAATTCAAAGAATCCTAATAAGTAGTAACCTAAAAATATTGGTCATAAACCAAACAAGGGTCCTAATCAATTACAATCTCAAAATGAAAAATCATTTCAACAAAATGATAAGGCAAATAAAAACAAAGGGAAGAAGACTGATAGACATTGTCACTTTTGTAATCAAGATGGCCACTTAGAATCTTAATGATTTAAGAATATGGAAGCCTTGGAAGCAGCAATGAAGAAGCATAACATCCATTTGGATCACTCTTCAACTTCAACCTCATCTTCAGAAATAACACTTTCTACATGTGGTTGTCAAGCATCTCGGTCTGGCTATGCACTAAATGTATTTTCTTCTTCTCATTCTCATGAGTGGCTCATTGATTCTGGAAATTCTTATCAATGGCCAAAAAAAAGCCATGTTTTCTTCTTTAAATGATTGTAACACCAAAAATATATATGTTGGTGATGATAGATCTCTTACTGTTGTAGGGACTGGAATTGTTCATCTATACAATGGTCAATTTAATGATGTATTACGTGTTCCAACCTTATCCTGCAACTTTCTATTTGTGTATTAGATAACTCATTCAAGTGAAGGTAAAATCGTTGAATTTCAACCTCATGATGTTGTAATTAAGGACCTAAGAGATCCTAAACAGATTCTAGCTACTGGCATTGCTAATTATTCTACAAGGTTGTATAAGTTTAACAACTTTGGGTCATCAAATCTTCCCTCGGTATTGGTTTCTCATAATGATGAAGTGATCAAAATTTGGCATGAGCGATTTGGTCACTTAACTATTACTCCCTTCAAAATCTATGTAAATAAAATATGGTGACAGGTCTTCCTATGGTATCTTGCAAAGATGGTGTTTGTTCCGGATGTGTGCTCAGAAAACATCATCGAGATAGTTTTGAAAAACATGCCTCCTAGCATCCCACAGCTAGTGAGCACCAGTATTGTAGCAATAATGTTGCAACTCCTGGGCTTCCTACTTTAATTTTATCAACTCGGTAATTCGTAACAAACTTGGAAGCGACGGTGTTGTATGCACAAGTACTAGTTCTTACTGCAGGTTGTCACTTGGTTAGCTGGCGTAAGATCACTAGGAGCTCAAGACAACTTCTATGAATTACAAAAGAAGCTTTATAGGTGATGAAAGAAAGGAAATCTTACTCTACAGAGGCTACTCTACTTGTAGAAAGAGAAAGAAGACTAAAGTGTGAAGTAAACATAGCAAACCCTAATTAACCAACTAATCCCGATTTTGTAGAAAGAGAGATGAAAAACCATGAAATGAATGCCATTATCTACTTAGGAAGTAAACATCATCTACTCAAGCTATTTCTACAAGGAAATGAGAAAAAAACATCATTTTGGATTTTTTACGTATTTTTAGGTGAATTTTTCATGCATGTAATTTATTTGTTTGTGAATGTGGCAGAAATTAGGTGGCGATGGAGGGCGAATTTGGAGTTTGAAGAAGTGTAGGAAGGTGTGGAGGGGTCCTAGGAGGTCCCAAGTGACCTTCTAGAGGCTTTCTCTGCAATCAGACTTCAAAAAGACACCTACAGGAAAATCTACAAGAGGCTGCAGGGGATCTACTGGAGGTCTACAGGAGGATGTCGAGAGCTGTTTTAAAGGTTTTGAAGACCATGGGAAAATGGGTGGAAAGGGTATCTGATGGCTAGGAAGATGTGTTACGGTGTCTAGGGTTCATTAAGAAGGATTAGGGAAGAGAAATATGGTTGGACTTGTTCAAGGAAAGAGAGGAACGTTTATGAGAAAAGTGCAAAAAATTAAGGTAGATTTATGAGGGACTTTGGATGACTTGTGGAACATAGATCAGAGAGGGATGGTGATGGCTGGTCGGGTGACTTATTGTGAGAAAAGATGTACTGCAAGAGAACTGAAAATCAAACAGAGATTAAGAAAGCAAAGAAACTAGCTATACTAAAAAAACAGAACTTTGCATCAAGCTAGTCTAAACTCTGATCTAGGAAAGTAAATGTTGAACAATGCTATATGGAAAGAAAGCATGGAAGGAAATTCATTACAAAGATAGAAATGAGCATGGTGAAATGGATCTACAGCAAAGCATTATCCTTCTAACAAACTGCAACAATAGAAATCCTATGGCAAAGGCAAATTTGTGTTTTTGTGGCAGCAAGAGGGTATTGGCCTCAGTTCATGGTCCCACAGGGAAGAAAGGAGGCCAAGGCTCTATTGATGGCCTTTTTGTATCTTTTTCCTATCACTGTTCAACCTGCTACAGTGAACTAAAATGGAAACAACCTTTCAAATCACAAAAACCAACCTATCCTTAACTAAGAAAGAAATCTATCTAACAACAATTAATTCATAAACTGAAACAAAGCATACAAATACAAAACAAGAGGTGCTTGGCTACTTGGATTGGGCCCTAACCCAAGAGCTTCATCTCTTTGAGTTAACTCAATGCTAGCTCAAAAACAATCTCATCTTCATTATCAAAATAGCAATAGGATTACATGAAACTGTCAACAAAAGTAAGCTCGAAGTTGAGCAAAGAAAAGCTGCAACAAAAGTTCGAAAATTTGACTAATATCCAAAAATCTAATGAGGCCCTAGGCCTCTCTACTTATACAAATGAAGCTCCCAACAACTTCCTTAAAATCAGGGAGGCTTGGCTTCCAAAACTTGAGATAGACAGAAGTTATCCTCCACTTGCTCAGCTGCCTCTTTGGTGCATTGATGTGGCTGCTTGTGCTCCGAGCTTCATGAAGGAGAATTTGAAGTAGGGAGTCATAAATGAGAGGGACACCCTCCTATAAGTCCTCTCCCTTGTATTCTTTCAATATTTGCTGCCAAATGTCTATTAAATCTTTGACTTTGTCTCCAAAATTGACCAAAAAACTGCATTAAGCACACACTAGACTCCATGGCATAATGACCAACCCAACTCACTCTATTAGCATAATTATAGTAAAAAACATGCAATAAACTAATGAGAATGGTGGATTAAGCTAGGTTAGGAGGCAAAATGAGTCCATATAATTACCCATTTATGGGGCTCATCATCACCTGATCTGAAAATGGAATGTACTTGAATAAAGGGTGCAAGGTATCCATTTCCAATAATTTTAAATGCGCAAATAACTCCAAGGTTAACTCTGAAAATGTGAGAACTTCTTATTTCTAATAGAGAGATAGGCTGTAGGGGTATTTACCGGATATGTCACCTCTAAAGAGAGGATGAGTTCTAGAGGCTGCCTGGCCCTCTACAGGCTCTGCCTAAAGAAATAATAGAAGTAAACACTCAGATGTCACTAAAATACTCATTCTTGAAGCTTGATGTCTTGCAAAATAAAACAAATAAGTTTGAGCAGTTTTTTAGGTGTTTATGTGTGAAGGAAAGTTATTTAAATTTGTTCTTTAACACATTATATCATATTTGTTTAGTATGATTTGTTCAACAAATAATGACACAAAGATGATGAAGCAGTTCACCCTTCTTGGGCTACATTTGTTGGACCAAGCCTCCCAAAATGGTTTGTCCTCTTGTATTAAGAAAGTTGCAAAGGCTAATACAAGTAAATAAGTGACTTTAAAGGAAAATCTGACTGTGAATACAGAATTAGAAGATAGGAAATAGCTAAGAATGCTCTTCCCCAAGCACTAAACAGTGAAATTGTACCTTAAACAATACTTTCTTCAAATGGCCCTAGTGGCCCTTTAAACTTCTATGAAGAAATTCGAGGTGAAGATGACCTCCAATGGTTCTAAGACCTCTGCCAATGGACTCAAAAGGTTGAAGCAGCAGAAGTAGGCTTTTGAATCACTGAAAACAGATGAATACAACCCCCAAACAGCTCAAGCACTGAAATGGCCCTAGTGGCCCAGAAAGCTTCCTTGAAGAAATTCAAGGTGAAGAATGCCTCAACAAGAAAAATTAGCTATATAAATGGACTTGCAACACTGAATACATTCAGAAATGACCTTCGTTTCACATTCAATGGCTGCACACATCCCAATGCAGCTCCGAAACTGACTTGGCCTGAGTGGCTCTTGGAACTTCCATGAAGAAAAACACACCTAGAAAAGACCTATGTTTGATGTCAAACCTATGCCAATGGATTCAAAATGTCGAAGAGACCAAAAATAAATAAAAATAAAAACTCGTCCAAAAAGGCCTTTCCTAGCCAAAGTTATGGCTCATTCAATACCACTGTTAGTTTGCCCCTAAAACCACTCCAGCTAACTTTAGTTAACTACAGTTAAGTCTGCCAAAGATGGCGGGTCCACCAAAAATGGCGCCACCACCAAAAATCTGCCAGTTAAACTGGCAATTAATTTAACTTTAAGTCTATGTGGTCACATGGATGGTTAGTGGGCCTCAGATTGTGTGCCCCTTTTTGGGCCAGCCCGGAATCAGTTTAAACTTCAAATGAATGTTGGCTCGCGGTCATAAAAAGTCCAGTCCTTGTGGTTGAATGGTAAGTCGTAGTGCTTGTGGTTGGTAGGTCGTGGGTTCAAAATGCACCAATGCAAAAATTTTAACGTATGCACCCATATTGCCCATACTGTTGACGTCACCTGCGCCATGTGGTGGTCTTCGGTCTTGCCACGTGGCAGCATTCTATTGGCTGTCAGAAATGGAATATTTTTGGGAATATTTTAAAGAATATTTTTTAGAATATTTCAAGGAATATTCTATTTTTTTCTTAATTAAAAAAATATAGGATATTGGGCGATTTTAAAATTGGAATAAATTCTGCATACTGAGTCCTTTTTTCGAACCATTCACGGCACCAGAATCAAGAGGATGAGATCTATCCATTCATTCAAGTTCAAACCAGTTCTGATCACTTTCATTTTTGAGCATTTTTCGACACTTGGTCTTGAGCTCTTGATCACACCTCCCAAATGAGAGGCTTTTGGACCCCAAAATATTACTGCAAACTCTGAACTGAATTGTACAGTAAATGAGAGAACAAAAACATATTCTTCCGTTCAGTGAAATGAGCATAAAGATATCCAAAATCTTCTGCCTTGCCAACTATCGTCATGGCAAGTTTTTGCTGAATAAGCCAAGTACTTGTCGAATCCCGACCAAGTTTTCTCTCCAGATAAATCTGAAAATTGCGGAAACTAGCAATGACACTTGCTGATGTATGAGATGAAATCCTCCACTAAATATGCGGGC
The DNA here is from genome assembly GCA_000404065.3 of Pinus taeda. Classification (NCBI taxonomy): domain Eukaryota; kingdom Viridiplantae; phylum Streptophyta; class Pinopsida; order Pinales; family Pinaceae; genus Pinus; species Pinus taeda. The sequence goes on along the minus strand of APFE030573592.1, from coordinate 295,884 downwards.
TTGCCAACTGTCACTATTCCCACCAATGGCACCTCCTTCTCTAGAAGGAAACTGAAGGTGACTTAGGCCAATACCCACAACAAACTTTCAAAAATGAAGTAGTTGTAGAAGAATGCTTGTACCAGATGTAGCATGTTGTAAGTAATGCAAATGCTCATCCCAAAATCTTGGGATACGTGCTACAACAACTCCTCAAAAAGAAGTACAATGGCTCTGTTCACGAACAATAGAAGTAAGCAAACCATAATGAACCCATCAAAGGCCCATGCTGAAATCTAGGCTCTCTTTGCTTGCATGCTTTTCCAGCTCATGGAATTGTGCACTGCTTTGCACCAACTTCGTTCCCTACACCAATCGACACCAAAGGCATCTTTTGCAACAAACAATTATCCATGACAAGTTGACCTGAAATGTGCTGAACAATGGACTCAAACATCAATATAACAAGTGTGTACGCAACAAACACAAGTCGACAAAACATGTGCAACACAATCGACACAAGTCGACAACATAAGTGGCACAATCGACACAAGTTTATGAACAAGGTGCGACACAATCGACACAAGTCAATAAGCAATGTGTGACACAATCGGCAATGTAAAAAGTGTGCTCACAAGCGACACTAGTTGACAAAACAAGATACATCTTTCGACAATGTACTATATACAATTCGACAAATACACCTACAATCTCTATGTACAGGTGCAACTTCAACTCTTCTTTTCAAAGACCAACAAGTACATCAAACCAAAAAACAACATGTGGGTGACAAAGAGCTTAAATGAAAGACATCGCTGCAATAATAGTGAGTACCATACCCATCTTTTACCTCCATGGCGAAATTTTGCAACAACATAAAAAAACATGCATACATCCAAAGTTTGTTTATGTACAAAAGGAGTACACCTTATTGTGTCAAGAAGTCCATCCACTTCTCACCAAGCCACTTCCATGGCGATTTTTTTTGCTGCAACTTTTCCTCATGTGAAACTTCCCTTTCCACATCAATAATAGAATATGTGGTTCCACCTTTGCCAATGTTCTCGTCCTCTTGCTGCATGTGTGTGGAATGACAATTTGGATGTAAAGTCCAACAATGAGAGACAACATGTCCCCTCTTTAAGCACCTTCTTTGAAGGTAGTCTTTGCTTCATCTGTTCCCTGTGTGATTTCTTCCTCATCCAGCATCTTGAAACATGATGATTAAATTTACCAAAATATGTACAATAAATCTTTCTTCCATTAAAGCATGAAAAATCATCATGCCTTGCAGAAACACAATCGAATTGATCATGAGAAGATTTATACCTCTTGTGTTGCTTTGCATGTTCATCCTTTTGCCTCCATGAGGAGATGAACTAGTAGAGGCTCCAGCTTTCAATTGCAAAATAACATCATCGTTCTTGTCTTGAAAACTACCTAAAATTGCATGCTTGCCATAAGTTGCATGTCTACCATCTTCTTGCAACAACAAAGGCTTAAAGCAATGACAATCGGCTTTGAAACAAATTTAACATATTTGCCTCATAGAACTTGGAACAAAAGTTCTCTTTGAAATAGCCCCACATGCCTTCATGGCTTTTGAGTCTTCTCCATTAGATTGCACACAACCAAGTCCAAGATTCTTGGGTTGTTCCTCAACAAAAAGGGGCTCAATCATGCCTTGTGCATGCTTTCCTAATTCTTTGCCTTCATAACCCATCTTAATCATTAACTTGGATCCTACTCCCCTTGTATGCTTTTCGAAAGATCCAACACATCTTTCTAAAGAGGAAACTGAAGACAAATCAGAATGGATTACCGCTTTCTCATGCATGTTCTTGGTCAAAGCCTCTTGGGCTTGATGAAGTTGCAACTCCATATCATGCAATCTTTGAAGAATTTCTTCCTTCTCTTGCTTCATGGCCAACAATTTCTCACGAAGCTCTGTGCTTTCTCTTCTATCCTCAAACGGGATCTGCACCATATCCTTCAATATAAGGAATTCATGCTTCATATCCTCATCGAAGAACAGGAAACTTCACTTGATGAAGTTGTCATTATAATGTCAATGAAAAAATTAACTTCAACAATGTTCTTAAAGCTTTTCAAAACAAATGACAAAGCTTTTGTTTTTTACCCGAATGTCTTTACAACCATCACATTCAAGCAGCCAACAACACACAAATCAAGTGAAAATCTTGTTCAAACAACCAATAGAAAATCAACTCAAGTGAAAACCTTGGAGTGGTTTTGAGGTCCTTTGGGGTAATGAAAATATCTTATATTCCTTTTTGTCTTATCCAAGACTGAGCTAATCAATAGTTATCCCCAAACTTCAGCAAACTCAAACAACATGTAGTTTCCAAAATAGTAAAGTAGTTAATCAAGCAAACCTGCTCTGATACCAACCTGATCTGAAAATGGAATGTACTTGAATAAAGGGTGCAAGGTATCCATTTCCAATAATTTTAAATGTGCAAACAGCTCCAAGGTTAACTATGAAAATGTGAGAAATTCTTATTTATAATACAGAGATAAATTGTGGGGGCATTTACCAGATATGTCACCTCTAAAGAGAGGATGAGTTCCAGAGGCTACCTGGCCCTCTACAGGCTCTACCTAAAGAAATAATAGAAGTAGACACTCAGATGTCATTAAAATACTCATGCTTGAAGCTTGATGTCTTGCAGAATAAACCAAATAAGTTTGAGCAGCTATTTAGGTGTTTATCTATGAAGGAAAGTTATTTAAATTTTTTGTTTAACGCATTATATCAGATTTGTTTAGCATGATTTCTTTAGCAAATAATGACACAAAGATGATGAAGCAGTTCACCCCTCCTAGGATACATCTATTGGACCAAGCCTCCAAAAATGGGCTTGTCCTCTTGTATTAAGAAAACTGCAAAGGCTAATACAATTAAATAAGTGCCTCTAAAGGCAAATCTGACTGTGAAAACAGAATTAGAAGATAGGAAACAGCTAAAAATGCTCTTCCCCAAGCACTAAACAGTGAAATTGTACCTTAAACAGTACTTTCTTCAAATGGCCCTGGTGGCCCTTTAAACTTCTATGAAGAAATGTCAGGTGAAGGTGACCTCCAATGGTTTTGAAACCTCTACCAATGGACTTATAAGGTCGAAAACAGTAGAAGTAAGCTTTTGAATCACCGAAAACAGATGAATACAACGCCCAAACAGCTTAAGCACTAAAATGGCCCTAGTGGCCTAGAAATCTTCCCTGAAGAAATTCGAGGTGAAGAATGCCTCAACAAGAAAAAAGAGTTGTATAAATGGACTGAGAACACTAAATACATTCGGAAATGATTTTCGTTTCACATTCAATGGTTGCACACATCCCAATTCAACTCCCAAACTGATTTGACCCTAGTAGCTCCTGGAACTTCCACGAAGCGAAAAACACCTGCAAACAACCTTTGTTGGCTATCAAACTTGTTCCAATGGATTTAGAATGTCGAAGAGACCCAAAATAAAATAAAAAATCATCTAAAAAGGCCTTTCTTAGCCAAAGTTATGGATCATTCACTGCAGGTTCGCCCCTAAAACCACTCCAGCTAACTTTATTTAACTGTAGTTAGGTCCGCCAAAGATGGCGGGTCCGCCAAAAATCCACTAGTTAAACTGGCAGTTAACTTAACTTTCAGTCTACATGGTCACATGGATAGTTAGTGGGCCTCGGACTACGCGCCCCTTTTTGGGCCAGCCCAAAATCAGTTTAAACTTCAAATGCATGTTGGCTCACGCTCATAACAATTCCCATCCTTGCAGTTGAATGGTAAGGAGTAGTGCTTGTGGTTGGTAGGTCGTGGGTTCAAAATGCACCAATGCAAAAAATTTCACATATGCGCCCATATTGCTCATACTGCTGACCTCACCTGCGCCACGTGGTGGCCTCTGATTTATCCACGTGGCAGCATTCTATTGGCTATTAAAATGGAATATTCCCAAAATATTCTAGGAATATTTTCTAGAATATTTCAAGGAATATTCTGTGGAGTATTTTATTTTAATTTTTTTTTAAATTCAAAAAATGGAGGATATTGGGTGATTTTAAAATTGGAATAACTTCTGCATACAGTGTCCGTTTTTCGAACCGTTCATGGCATCAAAATTAGGAGGATAGAAACTATCCGGTCATTCAGGTTCAAACCAGTTCTGAGCCCTTTCATTTTTGATCATTTTTCGACACTTGGCCTTGAGCTCCTAATCATCACCCCCTACTGAATGTGTTGCTCATCCTCTGAGCAACTAGTCCATCTCCTCATCTTTGATGGCCCTGATGGCCTCCCTGACATCCCATGCTTCTAATGTGAGATCCTCTTCTTTATCATGAAATCCTGCCTTTCTGCCCACTTCTTCCCACTACTGTTGTTCTTCTTCCTCTTGTATGCCCTCTAATAATCCTAACAGCAGTGGGGGACTTAGTTTGAGGCCAATCCAATTGACCTTGAAAATCTGCATAGAGTGCTTGTATAGTGGCACTCTCCTTAATGCTTATTTCATCCTTGTTGGGGAGTGATACTCCCTTATTTGCAAGTTGTGTGGTAGTGTATTCCACCTCCTCATACAAGCATGAATACAGTCATCCCTAAGTAATCTTTCCATGTCTTCAAAATGTGCAATGGCCTGAGCCTGATCAGTGATATACTTAGGGGCACTTTGAGGATTATTTGCAAGCAGCTAGTGTGTGTTGATGAGAGCCATGGGATCTGATGGCTCAGCTCTGATCATTAGGGGTTCATTTTTCTCTTTTGCCATCAACTTTTTTATTTTTGTTGCCCTTTTCTCCTCATGATTCATCCATGAGGCCATGGCCATTAGCTACAAGTCCCCTAGCCTAGCATTGGGGTCCCACACATTCATGTCTGTGAGGACCATGTTATGCAAATAAAACTCTGCTATTTTTGCCTTGTCTTTGGAAGAGCTTTGGTCACATAGGTCCATGAACTGTCTGTAATCCTGAAAAGGCATTGTGCCTCTCTGTGCTAAAGTCTTGATCTAAAACAGTAGCCACTGGTCTTTGAGGTATACTCCATATGATTTTACTGGTGTTCTGCACTGTAGTGCCTCCATAGACCAACTGGCCATGCATGCCAATTGTATTTCCTTTTCTTGTAGCTGTCTTCTTAAACTCATTTTCTATTTCTAAGTGAGTTCTTGTGATTTCCTCTCTATGTCTTACAACACTTAATTCCCTGCCTATTTCTCTAAGCTTATTCTCCATGTGGCCAATATCTTCTACCCCCTTGGATTTGGTGATTTACATCCATCTATGGCTCCTTATCCTTTCCTTCTCTAACTGAAAGAAAAGTGCGACTGTAAATTTCTGTGGAATGATTCCCCCCCCTCAAGAAGATTGTAGTAAGAGCCCAAACTAGGTTGGGGGTCAGGTTCTTGAGTCTCTTTTGTTTCCTCCTTACCCTGTGGCTGTTCTTCTACCCTTTTCTCAAGTTTTTCAGTCTCCTGTAGCTTAGTTAGGGTCTCCTGTAGAACAGTTTGTGCCTCCTGTAGAGTTGTTTTTTATTCCTGTAGTTGCACTCTTTCCTTCTAGATGGAAGATTTGGGACTTCCTCTTTCATATGTGATGGGGGTTTTAGAGGGAGATTATTCCCCTTTGACAGTGGGTGAATCTTCAATTACAATAGGCACTATTGAAGATGGTTGTGGTTTTCCTGCTTTTATCCTTGTGATTTTCCAACCCCTAAAATACATTGATGTTCGCCTCTTCCTCTTTTGTTTGGGTTTAACTGGGGTGCTAAGGGTAGCAAGAGCAATTGCCACCTCCCTTTCTAGGGTCTCAAGAGACACTTCTGTCTTTTCTGCCCCTTTTTCCTCTCCTTTTGTCTTCTTTGTCTCTGCTAGTTTTGTTTCCTCTTGCTCTGTTTTGGTTTCTTCCTCCTCTGGTTTAGTTTCCTCCTTCTCTATTTTGGTGTCTTCCTCCTCTGTTTGTTCCTCATTTTCCTCCCCTTCTTCCCCTTGCTGCTCTTCCCCCTCACTTTCAGAAGGGTTGTGGTCATATGTGGGGGCCTTTATATCATCTTCTCTTGTCATATTTCTGAAGATTTCCCATGCTATGGGGATTGTGAAGGTGTGGAGGGCTTCTTCCACTAATAGTTTAATTAACCCATGGTGAGCCAACTGATCTGGACCTCCTACCTTCAACTTAATGCTGGACTCTATGAGGGATTGCAGGAGAAAATAGGGGATGCTGAGTTTTTGGGGTGTGGGAGTGTCCATGCCATATCTCAACTCATGGAGAAGTCTAAAATGGTAGCCATAGACTATGTTATACCTCCCTTCACAGGGAATATACTTGATGATTTGTTAATTGACCTCATCCCAAGGGTAAGGTATGCTTGTTCTTCTAATGCCATTTTTGTCTTCTACAGGATGTTCATTTGGTTGGAAGAAATGTTTCTTGGCAACTTGTCCAATTGGCTTTTCATCTTTGCTCCAAGGTAATCCAAGGGGAAGGTTGGTAACCCTACTAATAAATTCTAGGTTGATTTCCATGGTGAGACCTCTGAAATTAATAGTGGCATGGGCCTTTGAGTGAAGTACTAAAGAAAGGGAAAACTCCTGAGCCACTTCTTCATCAAATCCTCAAAAATTTTTGAAAAATGGCATCCAATTTGCTCTGGTGAAAATGGCTACCACCTCAGGATGTTCATGGAGCCTGACTAGATTTGTGGGTTCCTTCCTCATGAATCCCCATATCATTTTTCTTATACCCCTTTGGAACACCCTAGGTAGACATGAAGACAAAATTTTTGAAGAAATAGGAAATAGAGAAAAACTGTGTTTTTTTAAGAAAATTGGCAGAAATGTTTTTATGGAATTCCTCCTTAAAATTGTATCATTCCTTGCACATATAATCAAGGTGGGTATATACAGAACCTACCTCTTCAAGTCAGAATTCGAGCAAAAACCCTGTGTTTTCTCCTGAAAAACTGCTTACTGCCCCTCTTGTAGAACTTGTTGTAGGTGCTCATGTAGAACCTGTTACTGCTCATGTAGAACCTATTACTGCTCCTGTAGAACGTCGATAGTAGGAGGATGGATGAAAGCGATGGAGAACAATGGTTTCGAGGCTATGGTGGTGATAGAGAGCTTTCTGTAGCTAAGTGGACGAGAATGGAATGAAAGAAAAGGTGGTGAAGGAGTTTCGAGGAGGAAAACTTATTTCTTATTTTAGATTTTTTCGGTGAGGGGGTGAGCTAGCAAAAAAGTATGTTGCCATATTTGGACCATTGGTGCCCACTGCCTTCTCATCATGACTCCTCATGACTCCTTCCCGCAATCACCTCCCATCATTGCATCAAAGTTTGTATACCCTCCACTACCTGTCCTTTGTATTTTCTGTGAGTTGACTAAGCACATGTGTGGTGGCACCTCTAGATGAGCGCAATCAACTGGATGAGGGTGGCTAGTTAACTAGACACCTTTTCTCGTTCAACCCTAATCATCTCATTTGCTTACTCATATTTTTTAATTACACAGATGCAACAAAGGAGAGGGTTAGACACTTACTTGCAAGTTGAATGTTCGTGTTGGGTGCATCTTGGCTCCTTTGTTGCTGCATGCTCGTATTTTAGTTGTTGCATGCCTGTATATCCTCTGTTGTATACTTTCTGCTCCTTGATGTGTGGCTTGTTTTCTTTGTGCAGGTACCCTCTGGCTAGATCTGGCTTCAAACATCCTCTTCAATCTTATGGCTGCACCTATTTTGCTGTTGTGGCTTGATTTTAAGGGGATCGGCTACTACAAGAAATCCTACAGGAGCTCCTATAGTTTCTTCTCCCTTAAAAATTTTTAGCTGATTATTGTGCTGGGAGCTGTGAGGATGCTACCAGAGATGTTGATGGTGATGGAGAGGTATTTGGTAAGTTGCAGGTGAGATTTGGAGGTGTTGTTCCTTTTATTTTTTTGTTTTTTTTTCCAAAAACTGGTTTCTGTGTTTTTTAGCAGGAAGGAAAGAAATCAATGATGATGAGGTGGTGCATGTATGGGATGGATGGCCGGAAGGGTGGATAACTATAGGAGGGCCTACATGCTCTTCATGAAACTTCCTAGTTCCTCAAACTATTTGTAAAATCCATTTCGAGCTCTCTGTGATTTCTAGATGAACCTATTGTAAAACACACAAGACCTCTTGTAGGATACACAGTCTTCGAAAAAAAACATAGTGAGGTGGAAGAAAGGTCAAAAATGATTGAAAAGAGTGTGGAGGAGGTGAAATAGGCTTTGTGGCATCTTCTCTTGTTTCCTGTGGTCCACCTGTAACCTGCAATGCATTTTAAAAGTCAATTTTCTCTTCCTTGTTTTCTCTGTTTTTTTCTCTCTTTTTTTTTTCTTTTCTTTTTTGAAAGGAAACTAGAGTGCCTCAAGGAGGTTTTCACCCTAATTGCATGCCCTGGGAACCTCCAAGGGAGGTTTTCACCCAGGGATCTTATCCTCTCTCTTTTTTTATTTTTTTCATCACTAGGCCGCCTCAAAAGAGGTTTTCAACCCAATGATGGGACTCAAGCACCTCATGGAGGTTTTCACTTGAGTCCTTATTATTTTATTTTTTTCTGCTTCTTCAATGAGTGGGTGGAGTGGAGGTTAGGACTTGCTCCACTACTAACACTGTCTTATTCATATCTTCAATGAACTCTCGCTTGGAGAGGGGGTTCTTGTAAATTTTCAACCTATGTCCATTGACAAACATGGAGATGGCTTCCTCATCAATGGTTCTGATTAGAACTGAACCATTGTCATTGCATTTTTCCACAGTGTAGGGTCCCAGCCATCTTGTCCTCAGCTTGCCTTTGAAGTATTTATACCTTGATTCATAGAGCAATGCCCAATTTCCCTCTTGGAATTGCTTCTCCTTGATATTTTTGTCATGCCATATTTTCCTTTGAAGTTGGACTACCTTTGTGTGGAGAAGGGCCTACAATCTTTGTTCATCCAGTCCATTGAGCTGGAGTAGCCTTTCCCTCTGTGCATTGCTAAGGTCTAGGCCTAGCTGAGCTGCCATCCTTAGTGTATTTTATTCAAATTCTATTGACAGGAAAGCCTTCTTCCCATAGACTAGTTCATAGGGTGTGAACCCTGTGGTGGTCTTCCATGTTGTGTTGTAGGCCTAGGTGGCCTCAACTAGTCTATTTGCCCAATATTTTCTACTGCTACTCACTACCTTGGTCAAAATTCCTTCCAAAGCTCTGTTAGTGACTTCCACCTACCCATTGGCTTGTGGATGGTAAGGGGTGGAATTCCTGTGCTTGATTTTATGATGTATGAGTAAGTCTTCAATCAAATTGGAAGTGAACTGACTGCTTTGATCTCTAACCAATTCTCTTGGATACCCAAACTTATAGAATATGTTTCCTCTTAAAAACACAACTACTTTTTCCTCTGTTGCTTCTTGATTTCTTTTGTCTCTGCCCATTTTTTCAGATAATCGGCGCACACAATGACATATTGTCTCTATTTTGAAAGAGGGTTTATAGGATCCACAAAGTCCATGCCCCACTTCTCAAATGGCTCAAATGTCACTTGAGGTTGCATGGGCATCTCATCCTTTGGAGTAGGTTTCCCCATCCTTTGGCACTGATCACATTGGTTGGTATATCTCTTCACATCTTGATGAAGAGTTGGCCAATAGTAGTCTTCTTGCAAGATTTTGAAGGCAGTCCTCTTCGCTGCAAAATGGCCTCCACAAAGCTCGTCATGACAGGTTAGGAGAATGTCAAAAACTTCCTCCTCCCTAACACAACTTCTCAAAATCTGATATGGGACAAGTTTGAAGAGATTGGCCCCAATCCAAGTGAAAGGGGTGTTTTTCCTCATGATCTTGCTCTTCTCTTTTGAGGATAGATGTGGTGGGAACTGTGCTGAAACCAAGTAATTTCCTATATCAGCAAATCAGAGTTCTGAGATAGAAAATAGGTATTCATTTGGCACTTGATCATCCACCATTATTTCCTCATCCGTAGGCAAATTTACTCTAGACAAAAAGTCAGCAACAACATTTTCTTTACCAGGCTTATCAACAATGGTTAAATCAAACTGCTACAGTAACAGAAACCATCTAATAATGTGAGCATTTACATTTGGTTTATTCATTAAATACCTAATTGTAGCATGATCAGTGTGTACAAAGGTTTGATAGCCTATGATGTAATATTTGAATTTATTTAAGGAATGCACTACAGCTAAGAGTTCCTTCTCGGTTACAGTATAGTTTAAATCTGCCTTTGACAAATTTTTACTTATAAATTATATGGAATAAGGTAACTTTTCATCAATTTGTCCCAAGGCTGCTCCTATTGTTTTGTTCAAGACATCTATGTGAATGTGGAAAGGTAGGGCCCAGTTTGGGCCTCTCAAAATTAGGGCAGTGACAAGTTTTCTTTTCAAGATATCTAGGGCTTCTTGACAATTTTCAGTCCATATGAACTCGACATATTTTCCTAAAAGACTAAACAACGAAGAGGCTAACTTACTGAAATATTTAATGAATCTTCAGTAATATCCAGCTAAGCCTAGGAAACTTCAGACATCTCTCACCTTTTGAGGAGGTGAGACCCTTTGGATGATGGCAAATTTGTTGGGGTCCACCTACAATCCTTGTTTAGATATTGCATGACCTGACACGGTCCCTTCATTCATAAAAAATTCACATTTTTCAGGATTGAGGGATAGGTTCATTTCAATACACTTTTCCAAAATATTTCCTAGGTTAGATAAAGCTTCCTGAAAGTTAGAACCATAAGGAGTAAAATCATCCATATATATTTCCACTGCATCATGAACTAGTTCAGAAAATATACTCAATACAGCTCTCTGGAAAGTGGTTGGAGCATTGCAAAACCAAAAGGAAGGACCCGATATGCAAAGGTACCCCAAGGACAAGTGAAATTGGTCTTATCTTGGTCTTCTGAGCTGATTTGAATTTGATTGTACCCACTAAACCCATCTAAGAAGGAGAAAAAAAATTTCCCCGCCAAACCATCTAACCCTTGATCTATGAAAGGCAAAGGAAAATGGTCCTTTTTAGTGGCCTTGTTCAGTTCTCGATAATCGACACAGATTCTCCACTTACCATTTTTCTTTGGCACTAGCACCAAAGGAGAGACCCATTCACTATCAGAGATGGGGTAGATGAATCCTACATGTAGTAGTTTTTGCAATTCTTCCTGAACAATGTCTTTAAGGGCTGGATTCAACCTCCTTTGAGGCTGCCTAACTGGTTTGAAATCTTCCTTAATGTATATGTTATGAGTACATACTGAAGGGTGCACTCCCTTCATCTCCTTATAACTCCAAGCGAAGGCATATAAATGTTTTCCCAATAAGCTGCATAGTTTCCTCTCCTGGGAAGAGGATAGGAATGAGTTGATTTTCAAGGTTCTTTCTGGGCTGAACTCTATATTCTTAACCCAGAGAGAGGTCGGGTTGGCCACACAGAGATCAGTTAAGGGATTTTCTTGGGTTTCTTTCACTAGATCTTCTAATGGCAAAATACTGGGGGTGGATTCTGAATTAAATTTTCAATGATATCATCCTCATTTTGCGGTTCCCCCCATGATTGTTTCTACTGTACACAGTGGTGTAGAATAGACTTCATCCTCATCCTCCTCCTCCAACCAGATATGTAGATCATGTTCTAGCAAGGGTTGGGCAAGAGGGTATAGGATTAGCTGCTTGGACATATGCTCATTCTTTATGGTCATGTTCCCAGCCCGAAAACTGATGTAAGCATCGACAGTGGCCAACCAAGGTCTTCCCAGGATGAGAGGATACCCAGTGAGCTTTGTCTTTGGCTGGAGAACTAAGAAATTAGCAGGGTATTCCCAAGAATCAATGGAGACCATCACATCCTCCACAATCCCTTCATGGGTCAAGGTGGAGTAGCTTGCTAGCTGCAGTACTATCGTGGTCTTTCTCAGGAGCCCTGGAGGTTGAGTTTGAGCATGGTGTCCTTTGTCATCACATTAATGGCAGCTCCCAGATCAATCAAGGTATGTGGGATCATGGTGCCATTGATGTGGACATCAACTACTGGGCTTCCAGGGTCTAGATATTTCAGACAGATTACCTTCCCCAACATGAGGTCAAACAGTTGTCCTATGACATTGATGGTTGGGCATATCTCTTGCGCCTGCCTGGATTCCTAAAGGACTTCTCTTTGATCATCTTATTGTATATAGGCACATCCTTCATGGCTTGGAGAAGTGGTATCTTTACACATAACTGTTTCAATTCTCCTAGAAGTTCAGTTTCTTCTAGGGTGGGCTGTGTTGTCCTGCATAGTCTCTCAGGAAAGGGTGGAATTGTTTTCGATTCACTTTCCCCTTTATCTTCCTCAACCTTATGAGGGGAAGGCTGGTTATTTGGGAGAACCTTCCTAGATCATAGGTTAATCTCCTAAATCTCCATAGCATAAGTTGGGCATGATGGTTCCCCACTATATACTTGTTGAGCCTATCTATTGTTCGGGTTCGAGTTCAGTTGAGCAGGCATTTGGGGTTGCCTTGGTGGAGAAGGAGGCAATGGTTGTGGTTGAGCAGGTGGTGAAGGTAAAAGAGCAGGAGGAGAGTTGTACAGGGGCCTCCACCCCTGATGAGATGCATTCCACTGAGGTTGTGGCTGAACATAGGATTGAAATGAATGAGTGGCTGGTTGGGCATGATATTGAGATGGATAGGACCAAGGAGGAGGTGTGGACCAAGAGGGATGAGCAGGAGGGCCCCAAGAAGGTATGGAAGTGGCTTGGTTGGGGTTTTAGTATGCCTAAGATGTCCCTTGCATCCCATGTTGGTATGGTCTAGGTCCATGCAGTCTACTTTGGTTCATGAAATAGAGTGGTTCAATGGTTCCTTTGCCCCCCTGGTATACAGCTTTAAGTCCAGGCAAGGAAGGGCACTTATCTGTAGAATGATCTTCTTCACGGACTGAACAAACCTCTGTAGAATTCAATGGACATTCGTTCCTAAGATGCCTTCTGGTGCACCTAGGACAAAAATTGGCCAAAGCCCTCTCTGCTTCCTCTTGTTTCCTTTTGATATGCAAGGTATCCATTTGCATGGCAAGAGTCTGCAACATCTCACTCTTGAATTCTTCCATCATGTGTCCCAATTCACCATTGATGGATGAACTGGATGAGGATGTACTGGCTATGGGTTGACTCCCCCTACCTCTCTTTCTGGCTGCCCTAGAATGGTTTCTAAAAACAGTCTTTATGTCTTCATAAGGTAGTTGGTAGATGTCTTCCCCAGCCAGTAGATAGAGGGTGTCTAGAAGGTCTTCCAAAATTCCCCTGAGCAGGACCAACTTTAGAGATTCATCACTTCCCATGGTCATTTATAAGATTGCTTCCTTGGTGTCTTTTGACCTATAGTAGTCTTGATATTTGTTATTAAAAGGTCTGTTGCATTTGAGCCCAAGTTGTGATGCTATTGCTAGGTAACCCCATGAACCAGTGCAATGCTACATCCATGAGATTAGAAGGGAATATTTTCAACTTTTTCTCATCTTCTGCATAGTCATAGGTTCGACGGATAACAACAAACTCAAACAAGAAGGTGTCAGGATCTTCTGTAGTCAATCCATGGAAGTGAGGTAGGGCTGAAGGGCTTATGTTCTTCATTTTAGTGTCCCCACTGGTCTCTCGGATGGGAAAGGTACCCTATGCTCTTTCTCCATTCCCCCTAGCATTTCTGTTTTCAGCCATTGTCTCATGAGGGATGTTTTCTTCTTCTTCTTCCCCTATAGGTTCTTCAAATATCTCTGGTCTTTCACCTAAAGGATCTTCTTGATTATTACCACTGCAAAAGAGAGAAGGGTGGCTATGTGATGTGATAGGGGTGTTGGGTAAGAATTTCCTTGAATTATCTCTATTCCTACGAGGCATGAAAGGAAATCTCTTTTTGGGTGGTTTTTGCTTTTTTTTTTCTGCTTGTACCTGCAAAACTGAAATTGATTGAACAAACAAATTGCAACTAACTGAAATGAAATTGCAGAATTGAAAAGGAAAGCAAATTAAATGCAAAAAGGAAAGCAAGGAAATGGCTAATCTACTTTTGTTGGAATGGAAATTGCATAATTGAAATGAAAGCAAGGAAATGACTAATCTACTTTTGCTGAAATGGAAATTGTAGAGTTGAAATGAAAGCAAGGAAACGACTAATCTACTTTTGCTGAAATGGAAATTGTAGAACTAAAATGAAAGAAAGGAAATGAAAAAACTGAAAGAAACAACTACTCTACTTTTGTTGAAATAAACTACTTAGCAAAATGTTGCAAGAGAAAAGAGAAGAAAGCTTTAATCACGAAATACTCTGATGCTCCCCTAGAAACGGCGCTAAAAAGTGGTGAGTACCAGTATTGCAGCAATAATGCTGCAACTCCTGGGCTTCCTACTTTACTTTTATCAACCTGGTAGTTCGTAACAAACTTGGAAGCGACGGTGTTGTATGCACAAATACTAGTTCTTACTGCAGGTTGTCACTTGGTCAGCTGGCGCAAGATCACTAGAAGCTCAAGCCAACTTCTATGAATTCCAGAAGAAGCTTTATAGGTAATGAAAGAAAGGAAAGCTTACTCTACAGAGGCTACTCTACTTGCAGAAAGAGAATGAAGACTGAAGTGTAAAGTAAACCTAGCAAACCCTAATTAACCAACTAATCCTACTTTTGCAGAAAGAGAGATGAAAAACCATGAAATGAATGCCATTATCTACCTAGGAAGTAAACATCATCTACTCAAGATATTTTGTACAAGGAAATGAGTACAAAAACATATTTTTGGATTTTTATGTATTTTTAGGTGAAATTGTCATGCTTGTAATTTATTTGTTTGTGAATATGGCAACAATTAGGTGGTGATGGAGGGCGACTTTGGAGTTTGCATAGGTGTAGGAAGGTGTGAAGTGGTCCTAGGAGGTCCTAGGTGGCCTTCTGGAGGCTTTTTCTGCAATTGGACTTCAAAAATACACCTACACGAAAATATATAGGCGCCTGTAGGGGATTTACAGGAGGTCTACAAGAGGTCTACAGGAGGATTTTGAGAGTTGTTTTAAAGGTTTTGAAGGTGGGAAAATGGGTGGAAAGGGTAGCTGATGGCTAAGAGGACATGTTAAGGTGTCTAGAATTCATCAAGAAGGATTAGGGAAGAGAAAGATGGTTGGACTTGTTCAAGGAAAGAGAGGAAAGTTTATGAGAAAAGTGCAGAAAATTAAGGCAGATTTATGAGGGACTTTGGATGACCTGTGGAACATAGATCAAAGAGAGATGGTGACGGCTGATTGGCTTACTTATTGTGAGCAGAGATGTACTACAAGAGAACTGAAAATCAAACATTGAGATTAAGCAAGCAAAGAAACTAGCTATACTAAAAAAACAGAACTTTTCATCAAGCTAGTCTAAACTCTGATCTAGGAAAGTAAATGTTGAACAATGCTATATGGAAAGAAAGCATGGAAGGAAATTCATTCCAAAGAGAGCAATGAGCATGGTGAAATGGATCTACAAAAAAGCATTATCCTTCCAACTAACTGCAACAATAGAAATCCTATGGTAAAGGCAAATCTGTGTTTTTGTGGCAGTAAGAGGGTCTTGGCCTCAGCTCATGGTCCCAAACGGAGGAAAGGAGGCCAAGGCTCTGTTGGTGGACTTTTTGTATCTTTTTCCTATCACTATTCAACCTACTACAACAAATTTAAATGGAAACAACCTTTTAAATCACCAAAACCAACCTATCCTTAACTAAGAAAGAAATCTATCTAACGGTGATTAATTCATAAACTGAAGAAAAGCATACAAATACAAAACAAGAGGTGCTTGGCTGCTTGTATTGGGCCCCAACCCAAGAGCTTCAACCCTCTTAGGTAACTCATTGCTAGCTCAAAAACAATCTCATCTTCATTATCAAAATAACAATAACAT
This sequence comes from Pinus taeda, assembly GCA_000404065.3. Classification (NCBI taxonomy): domain Eukaryota; kingdom Viridiplantae; phylum Streptophyta; class Pinopsida; order Pinales; family Pinaceae; genus Pinus; species Pinus taeda. Next base: position 279,951 of record APFE030573592.1, on the reverse strand, counting down.
TACATGAAACTGTCCACAAAAGTAAGCTCGAAGTTGAGCAGAGCAAAGCTGCAACAAAATTTCAGAATTTTGACTAACATCCAACAACCTAATGAGGCCCTAGGCCTCTCTACTTATACAACTAAAGCTCCCAACAGCTTCCTTAAAATCAGGGAAGCTTGGCTCCCAAAACTTGAGATAGACAAAAGTTATCCTCCACTTGCTCGGCTGCCTCTTTGGTGCATTGATGTGGCTGCTTGTGCTCCGAGCTTCCTGAGGGAGAATTCAAAGTAGGGAGTCATAAATGAGGGGTACACCCTCCTATAAATCCTCTCCCTTGTCTTCTTTGAATATTTTTTGCCAAATGTCCATTAAATCTTTGAATTTGTCTCCAAAATTGACCAAAAATTTGCATTAAGCACACATTAGACTCCATAGCATAATGACCAACCCAACTCACTCTATTAGCATAAATATAATAAAAAACATGCAATAAACTAACGAGAATGGTGGATTAAGCTAGGTTAGGAGGCAAAATGAGCCCATATAATTACCCATTTATGGGGCTCATCAACAGCCCCTTTACAGCTTGTGCATAGTGATTTATGTGGTCCATTTCCAGTTGTTTCATTCTCTGGCCGCTCTTCAGGCTCCGTCCTCGATTTACAAATCAGACAATATAAGACAAACAATCAATAGACAAACTCCCCAGCGGAGTCGCCAATTTGTTGCGGAGGTAAATCCCCTCTGCGGACAGAGGTGGATCCCACTAGCCCCACAGGGGTCTAGCAACAATCAATCACGCTGCATGCAAGTTCCTAGCTATACAATTTAGAAGTCGATCAGGGAGACCAACCTGGGATCCAACGCTTGTTTGTTGTGGGAGAAGTGTCGCTCCAGTCCTCTAGCTCTGGCCGGTCGCTATCCACGCATGGACACTTGCAAAAATGAAGAACAACCCACAAACAAGCATAAAATCCAAAATTGTACAGCTATATAACAGTCAAGCAAGATATAATTCACATATTACAAGTAGAACACATAAATGGAACCATAATAACAGTCGCTTATCATTAAGTAGAAAAGAGAGAAGAAATTACAACCACTTAAGGCTTGACGCTGCAAATCTTCTCTAGCTGGGTCGGCAGTCAGTCTGACATGTCCTGCAAAGTCACTTTCTCTCTCCACAATCCGGCAGCATAACCTCTCTTTCAGCTCTTAACTCAATACTATCTCTCTCACTAGCTTGTTCACTCTTTGCACTTTTAACATTTGCCTCCAAAAACTACTAGCCTGTTCATTATGGGGAGATAGGCTTTTATAGATGGGGGGGAGAGGAGATATGCATTGTATGTGGACACATTCTGATTTTTGGTAACGTCTCATAATAGCCATTGCCTTGGATAGAAAAGCCGAAGCTCGGCTGCTTTTATGGGCTTTTTCCTTCAGGGAACTGAGTGAGTCACGGGGGAAAAAGCATTCTAGCATGCGCTGGCCAAAAATCATGCCCAAATTGTGTGGCGCGGGCCGTGCTCTGGGACAGAGCGCCTATGGGCGCGCCCTCTTTGTAAGGACTGAGCCATTGGCGCGGGTTAATACACTGTGGACCCGCGCTAATGGGAAAAAGGCATTTTCCAAGGTTAATCTTCAGAGGGTGTCTTCAGGGTTATTGAACTTCATACTCAGGAGGCCTCAATGCAAGTGTTTTCAAGTTATGTCACTGGTCACAGGTCCGTAAATGTGTCCTCCAATGTGCGACAGCGGGGGTGCAACAGGGACGGTGACCAACGGTGACAAATTACTGCGTAACAGATGCCCCCTAAAGCATGAGCCTTGAGAAAGAGAGAGAGGTGAAGTGCTTTACAAGATCATATCGAAATGCCGCCGAGAACCTGCATAGAGAGATACAGTATGATAGTTCAAATACATGATGCATGCGGTATGGGCGTAGCCATCCATTGACAGAGTATATAATAATCAAGATCCGTAGTATGGACGCAGCCATCTAGTTGGGATCGATGAATAGACTCTGGTATGGTCGCAGCCATCCAGTGAAAGAGTCATGTATCAAAATCACGCCTGGATTACAACAGACACAATCCAGGGTCTTGCGCTCCATCTCGACCCGAACACAAGTACAAGTCCAAGCATGTGAACATGTAAGCTGAATTCGAACGTGCTTGGACATCGTCTGATTACCAGTCAATAATGAAAACTGTTAACAGACGCGAGAGGTACCACCAATAATGACAATGGCCCTCAAGGTACTACAGGTACAGTCTACGGCGTGCGAATGTATGAGCTGATGTCGAACACCCGTAGATTTATTTGATTGGAGGCCAATGATGAAAACCTCTCGTCGAATACGAAGAACCTGCCATTAAGGCATGCAAGCTCCAAGGTACTGGAAGGGAGTCTCTAGGCCACTTTCCTGGATAATGAGCTGAAGTCGACAGGAAGTGGTCATTGTCGAAGGTGGGCCATAATGTTTCCCACATCATCGACGCGAGACGGGAAGATACAATGTTGTGAAATGAGAGTTATGAACTATCGAGCGGAGGCGGTTTTCTTTTTGCAGAGGTGGACTTCTCTTGAACATATTGACGGCACGACAGTGAAGTTGGCAGTATTTGACATCACTAGATCAGAGGTCACGATGACGAGTTGGTGAGTAGATGAGAGGTCAAATAGGATCACCCAAACCCACGGAGGCAAGTGAAAGGCCAAATCAGATATCCCCACCCTGACACGAAAACAGAGGAGTGCCATGTTCAAGAGCGACATACTGCCGACGCAACTTATGATTATGGTTCCAAAAAAAAATTTTCCCCCGCCATTTCTGGCGAGTACCCCGATTATTTTTTAACAAGCTTGATGGGGATAGCATATGCTTGCAGTATAAGTTCGACCTTCGGTCGAATCCAACCTAGTATGATTTAATGAGCCCTAGGGAGGAGAAGCTCAAGTCTCATCATGATGATGAGTCCAATGTCGTCAGGGTTTAACGAGTCTGACATAGGTAAAACTCGGAGTCTTTTTCATGTTTAGAGAGTTTGAAAAAGACACGGAAAAGAAAACTCCAGAGGTCCTTTTTCGTAAAGTTGTGTCTCTCGGGTCCGAAAAAGTGTAAAATGATACCCGAAAGAACCGCCCGATCGTTACGACCGAGGAGTAATTTTCATGAGTAGTGACTTTGATCTGAAAAAGTAAAAAAGGGATCAAAATCACATCGTTTCGCAACCATTAACGAGTTTGAAACGATAAAAACCCGGTAATCTTTTAGCGTTTAAACAGTCGATAAAAGAACTTAAAACGACCGCCTCTTTGGTAACCGTTTAATGAGCCAAGAGGGACGACTCGGCAATCTTTTCCGCTTTAAAAGGTCAGGAAAAGGGCTGAAAGCGGACCATGAGGTAACATTTTCTTGTGTTTTTTACGAGCTTGAAAAAGTCAAAAAGACACTCGTTAGAACTTCACCAAGCCTTGTTATCATTCGATCAACAGTGGAAAGTCTATTTTTGCACAAAAATACACCTAAAAAGACATTCTTAAGGTATTTTTGGGCTAAAATAGTGTTACAAATAGTAAAAAGTAAAAAACAAATTTACTTTTCACCCTTTACCCTACAAGTTCACTGTTGGAGGACTTTTGGTGCGAAATTCATCTACTGATTGCGACCAATCCAGGACACCGTCCGAGTCGCCGTCTGTGACAGGTAAGCGGCCTCATCCTCAGCCTTATTTCCATTCTATTTTTATTGATTTTTATCGATATTTTAGACCTCTGCAAGAGGGTTTGAAAAATTTTAGGTCGGCGCCATTGGCGCGGGATTCCAGCACGGTATCGCGCCAATGGCGGAATTTTAATACAGAGGCCGCGCCATTAGCGCGACTGTTTTAGAAACAGTCGCGCCATTGGCGCGAACTCAATTTGTATAAAATTGGACTGTTAGAATCTCAATTTCCCTTCAAATTATATTTCAATATTTATCTAATGATTGAAAAAAGTCGTTTGTTTGCAGGATTTTGCCCAAAATGGTGATCGAATGGAAAGAACGAGAGCACGGGGAAGTTGATGCCCTAGCTCTGGCAGATGATGACTGTATGGCGGCATTGAGAGATTGTGGACTCAAAAAGTTTTTCCATACCTCCTATTTATGCGCGCAACCTGAGCTACTACGATTCATAGTAGATGCTTGGGATGTAGAGGATCAGGTTTTCCGCCTGAAAGACCAGACATTGGAACTAGATGTTTCCGACGTCTATTTTATTACGGGTTTATCACGGCGGGGTGCGCGCCCTATTTTGACAGGCAGTCGACCTTCTGCAGAGAAGATCGAGGAGGTGAAGGAAAGGATATGTCCCGGTGCACGCTTTGGTGAGAAAAGCAGGAAAGTAGACATCAACATGATCCCTAGCTTGGTTCTGCGGATTGTCTTGTTTACCATTACCCGGGCAGCGGGTGTGCAGGCACCCCATGAGGCCAGCAAGAATCACTTGCTGTTGGCCACCGAGTGTCTCCATCCTACAGTGTTTGATTGGGCTTCCACTGTGACAACCAATATCAAACGACAGCTTACCAAGTGTAAGCGGGATGGGAACAAACAGTTCGGGTACGGGTCAATCATTGTGACCTTCTTCTTAGAGCGACTGCCGATTTTTCGGGTACCTGGAGGGATAGTAGCAGATCTAGTGCCGAGGGAGCTGAGGTTGCATCGGTGGGCAGAGATCATGCCCAGAGGAGGAGGGGGCCAACAGATGTCGTGGAAGCCCGAGTTCTTCATCTGGCTTCGGCACCAGATGATTGTTGTTGAGGACTGGCCCTATGCAGGCACAGATTTTACCGGAGATCCCGATCTCCCTTTACCCAAAGGAGAGGATTGGGATGAGGAGCTGGGTAAGAACTCTATATTTTTGATGTTTTATATATGTGATTTTTTTTGTTAATACATGTCTGTTTTCTAACAGCGTCTATATGCGTATACAGATGTTGGCGCAGAGCGACCAGCTGACGTGCCCCATAATGTGCGCAGAGCGTAACCCGCAGCAGACCCTCAGGTGGAGGGTGAGGATGACCTGGTGCAGAACCTTGAGGCACTGACTCGAGGTATCCCGGACTATGGCAGGGTAGCAGATGTGCCTAGAGCTTATCAGAGGCATACGGTGGGGGTGTCTACTCGTGTGCACCGTCTGTTGAGACGTTTGGTGCGGGCAGTGGCATGCTACCATGAGCATCACCGTGCCTAGATATCTAGGGTTCATTTTTTTGTACATTTTGAGGAGTACGGTGTTCAGCGGCTGTATAGACTTTGGCATGTATTATTTTTGTAATGCGCGGGGCACGAATACTTTGACTCACATATATATATATACATATGAGATTTTTTGGATGGATCATGTACATGTGATGATGTCGCAATCATGTTACGCAAGTGTGGCAGTTGCATAACATGTGACCCATGTGTTTTTGTATGTTTATGTGCTTTTGTTTTGTTCCTGGATGGATCTTTATACATGTGAATGTGTTTTATATGCTATGCGACTTTCTGGACACATACGTAATCTAATGTATCTAGCACATAACAAATGACCCGTTGGAAAGTGTATACACGCACATATTTTATTTTTATACAAGATTTTATTTTTATACAAGCTTAAAAACATGTGGGATTCATGTAAACTATGCTTGATGGAAGGTGAAAAAACGGGCGTGCCCCCCAAACATTGTGTACCTAAGTGATGTGTCAATCCGAGGTGTATGCCCCCCAAGCTTTAATCCATTGAAAATGGATTGAAGGTTGAGTAAAGGGTTGTGTGGTGAAAAACACGGACGCCCGGTTCATTATTTTAACGAGGTTGACATAATATGTATGAACTATCCTCGACTATACATTGTCTCATTATTTTAACGAGGTTGAGACATTAAGAAAACTATCCTCGATGCTTGTTTCATTATTTTAACGAGCTTGACACAAGATGAAGAACTATGCTCGATGAGAATGCAATTCCCTGCTTGTGCATCAGACGATGCTCAAAGTGAAACAAAGGTTGATGCACAAACAGGGGTTTGCATCCTTCATCTGACTCAATTTCATTTTTTAAGGAGCTTGACATTGAAAAATGAACTATGCTCCGACCAATCATGTTTCATTTTTTAACGAGGTTGCGACACGATCAAAACCATCCTCGAACAATCCGTATTTCATTATTTTAAGGAGCTTGAGATAGGAAAAACTATGCTCCGACCAATCATGATCATAGAGAAGAGGAAGCCGGGGCTTCCTGAAGTGGTGCTCCCGATGGGAGATCAAAGCCGTGTAGACCGGAATCTAATGCCCCCAAAACATTGTTGACCATGCGGGTAGTGCTAGGTGGAGATGGGGGAAAGGTACTCACATAGTTGACTTGCGAAGAGGCAGGGGCAACTGAAGGAGGAGGACCGGAAAGGGGTGACCATGGTAGAGGGGAGCTAAAGAATGACAACTGGTCAATAGTGACAATCCGTCCGTTATGTGGAAAACAGATTACGCGGAAAAGCGAGGAAACTAGAGCTCCCATGGCATAGATGTAGTCACGACCAAGGAAAAAATTGTTTCCAAGGGCATTTTGAGTGACCATGACATCTAGAAAAATGGTCTTGCCGCCCAAAGTAATAGGTAACTGTGGGAGGATCCCTAATGATTGGCATGATCTTCCGTCGAAAGCCAACAGAGTATGTGTGATCGGCTTAAGCGGCGGGGAACCGATAGCTTGCCAAGTAGTATATGACATAAGGCTAGCTGATGCGCCTTCATCCATGATGGTGCCAGGTAGGGCCATGTCATAGGCATGCACGGTGATCTGGAAAGGTACATGGGATGGGAGGCGATATGAGGTCAGGTGACTCCAATCAAAGGAGATAGCTGAGCTGCGGGGTGGGGGAAGCAGATAACTGCC
>APFE030573592.1:253496-267961 GCA_000404065.3 Pinus taeda | reverse complement strand
AGTTGAGTTGCCTTGGATAGAAAAACTGATGGTCGACTGCTTTTGTGGGCTTTTTCCTTCAGGGAACTGGGTGAGTCATGGAGGAAAAAGCATTCTAGCATGCGCTGGCCAAAATCATGCCCAAACTGTGTGGCGCGGGCCGTGCTCTGGGACAGAGCGTCTATGGGCGCGCCCTCTTTGTAGGTGAGCCATTGGCGCGGGGTAATACACTGTGGGCCCGCGCTAATGGAAAAAAGGCATTTTCCAAGGCTAATCTTCAGAAGGTGTCTTCAGGGTTATTGAACTTCATACTCAGGAGGCCTCAATGCAAGTGTTTTCAAGTTATGTCACTGGTCACAGGTCCGTAAATGTGTCCTCCAATGTGCGACAGCGGGGGTGCAACAGGGACGGTGACCAACGGTGACAAATTACTGCGTAACAGGAAGTCTACTACAAGTTATGTCTTCACTCTTGGTTTTGGACCTATTACATGGGCTTGCAAGAAACAAAGTGTCATTTCTCTTTCTTCAGCAAAAGTAGAGTATCGTGGTGTTGTAGAAGCTAGTAAGGAAGCCTTGTGGCTTCGTCAGATCCTGTTAGAGTTTGGCTTTTAGCAGCAGCATCCAACTACACTTTGGTGTGATAATCAAAGATCTAGTCCAACATCAGCACAGAAAACAAATTGAACTACACATGCACTTCATCAGAAAGCTTATTCATGACCATGTTCTTGAAGTGCAATATTATTCAACAAATGATCAAGTTGCAGACATCTTTACAAAGGCTCTCACAAAGGTGAAGTTTACTAAACTTCGATTTATGGTTGGATTTCAGGAAGTTGTCACTAAGGGGGGATAGGCTCTAATGCCTCCTTCCTTCTCCTATGGTATCATATTTGCAAAATATGGCCTCAACTTGCTTCATGCTTATATCCATTCTCGAAAAATAATTGACTTATGACCTTCATCAATTTTAGAAAAATTTTCCTTTCTTCCTTCTACGGTTTCTTGCCAAGTCAAGAAATCACTTAACTTGTCATTTACCTCATTAAATTAGCTCATCATTTAGAAATTTCATCAACAAGCATGTTGCCTTTTTTGCATTGATCTTGGATTAACATGAGTTTATTATAGAAAATTTTATGTTGATGCTTGAGTAAAGAATTTGATTCCTTGGCTTCATGCTTAAATTCTGTCAAATGAGGAGGATTGGATTGCAGTTGTTCTAATATTTGTTGGACTTCCTTGATTTGTCTATCCTTGATCTTCATTTCTTTATTATATTGCAGCTTCAATGCCTCAAACTTCTGCTACAATTCAGTAAAAAAATTCTACCATGTTTATTAATATTCCTTTTCTCTACATTTAATGTTTGCTCCATCATAAAAAATTTCTCATCTTTTTCTTTTAAAATATCTTGAACCTCTAATGCTTTTTCCATAGTGGTAGAGGCATACACTCCTATGAATTGAGTTAGCTTTCATATTTCATCTATCGGTGTAGTCGAAAAACCTTTCCACGAAACTTCAAAGGGAGTGGCCTTTCTAAGTACTAGTGCTTGAGACTTATCAAACTCCTTTTCTTTATACCCCTTTTGACTACAACCTTATGCTAAGGACTATAAAAAGATATCCAATGGAGGATTTTCCTCGATTTTTAGCATAACCTCGGAGGTAGGATAAGCTGGAATGACTTCATCATCTTTCTACTACCGCTGAGAATATTTAGGATCTATAGTGTTTTCTGATCATGTGCCTTGTATAGTACCCTTAGGAGTACTTAGAACATTGGTTTGATGTGAGGGAGTTCCAGTTTGAGCACATGTGGCCTCGACTTCATTCTGTGGATTGATAATCATATCAAATTCATCCCAGGCTTTGTTCAATTTAGGATTACTAACAAATCCTTCTTCCTTTGAAGTGGAAGAACTTATAATAACGTTTTGTCAACCCCAAGGAAGAAGCACTGACTGGGAGGAGGTTTCAGGCTAAGTGGCAGTAATAGGTTTTCTCAAAAATTGCATTTTCCGAAGAGGTAATTATAGTCGATCGAGAGGCAAAGTGGCTAACTTGGAAGTCCTAAAATTCGAAAATTGGTTTTTCTCCTCAAATTTCAGTTGTTCATTAATATGATTTAGCATTGTGACGTAAGAGGGAGATTAAACAAACAAATCATCAAATGTATCCTCTTCATCAATAAATTGTCTAATCCCTTATGAAGCAGTGACATTCTTGACAGTTGAGCTTGGACCATACAACCTGTCAGATATGGTAGCCAGTTTAAGAGCTCAAATGGCTAGGTTTCTTTTTCAGCATGACAATAGCCGGCTAATGAAAATATGTGTAGTGTCCTATTTTTTTCCTAGTAAAGTTTTGTCACTCCTATCAAGGGTAATTTTTGATGAGTTATATATATGACAGGTTGATCACTTCATTGAGGAATAATGTTTTATGTACATAGTTATATTTCCTTTTACGTTTATGTATGGCAGATTGATCACTGAATTGGGGAACAATGTTTTATATAGTTATATTTCCTCTTATATGTGGTAATAATTGATTATATGTATTAGATGGTTTTGGTTAAGTAAATGTTATACACATGATTCTCTTTTTGTATATGATTTATGAATCAGGTGTATGACATGGATGGTGATCCAAGATTGAGACACATAGACCCATGGATGCTCATGGTTATATGGAATAGATGGTTAATTATGATTTATGGATGATACATGATTTGTGTGATTATATATGTCCAATATTGTACTAAGCATGACGTGGTAGGGTACCTGGTCATTTTCCAACAAGGATGTTCAATTATGAATGACTGTGGAATTCATTTCTTCAAAACCAAAATGACTGTGAAAGCCATGCACCATTCTACGTAAAATGTGATTAAGTTAATTTCATTATGAAATTCATTTGATTCCTCTAATCTATGAGATTGTAATGTGTGTAGGTCTTTGAATAAGGGCTTACTAGTGAACCATCACATGGGTAAAATCTCACAATCAGTACCATAAGGAGAAATGCAGAGTTTCAAACCATAGTAGATGAGGGGGCATGGAAATTAGGGCGTGGAGTCCTAAATCCAAAAAAGATAAAGACGTGGAGTTTTGTATGTTTAGGGTGTGGAGTCCTGATTATTGAAAAAGATCAAGTTGTGGAATCTTGGATCTTTGGAGTAGATCAGGGCACGAAGTCCTCAATCTACTAAGGCACAGAGATGCATGAAATAGGGGTGCGGAATCCCTATTCTCCAGAAGAAAAATACCACTAATGGATGGATTTCCTTAAATAAAATTTCATTCTCACAATTACGGAATGACTTTCTAAATCTAGAAAGTCATGTCCAACATCTCAAACACGACTTTCCAAAAATAGTAAATCACCTTGCATAAATTGGTAATCAAGCAAAGTTGAAGAAAAATGACTTAACTTATCATTAATCAATCCTAATAGTTCAATCTTGATTGAATTCTCAATATTATTAATATTATTATTATCTTTTATAAGACTATGATATTATTATTAAGAAGGAATTACAAGTCAAATTCATCTCCTCGGTCAATTCACACATCTCCTTCATGACTCTCATGGCTCTATGTAACTCTCTCTCTCTTTTAAATAATACATTACACTCTATTTTATGCACTCATCAAAGAATGGCATATTCGTTTTCACTCATTAAAAACATGTCATAAAATATTTCTCTTATGCTCTCTTTAATGCCTATGTTACACTCTCCTTAACTAAGGCATGCATACCTCTCCTTAATGGCATAAGTTACACTCCTCTAAATGGAATACAATGCATGCACATTACTCCTCCTTTATGACAAGAATTGGTTTCTCCTCCTATATATGAGTATCATGTATTCTCACTTGGGTGTGTGGATTATGATGCCAAGAGTGGAAGAGACTTGAGGAAAATAGTGAGAGGGAGAGATATGGAGAGTAGCCAATTTTTTACAAAATAAATATGAAATTCTTACTAAAGCCAATTGCTTCCAAAATAAATCTGAAATTCTTACTAAAATCCTAAAATCTCTAGCTATTGAGGTTGTCCATGAGTGGTATTGAGAGGAAGTGAAAATTTGCTTCCTTAGTTTGCCTTGCAAATCTCTCTATTGTTGTCTTTTGGTACTACTTGTGAGCTTTTGCAGCTTGGGGGTTCCAGGGGGAGAAGTTCTTCTTGGATATGGTTGGGAGGAAAACCGGGTGGTTCACAATGAGTTGGTGAGGATATTGGAGCTCGAGCATACTCTCATTGGAGCTGGAGCATACTCCCATTTTTTTCAGTTGTATAAATTCACTGCCAGGTATGTTGACAACATTATATTGTATTTTTTTGTAGTTCATTACACGATTTTTTCTTATTTGGTTGTTGACTAAAACTTATATGTATATCAAATGTTTCACACTAAATGTTGAAGGAATTTTGCAATAATTATAGTTTGTTTTATGTAAGTTTTTTTTGTACAGTTTTGTTGCAAGTTGATTTACATCATGTCTTAATGGATGAAGCATTCAGGCTGCCATGAGTTTTATGAAAACATATTAATAGCATAAATTTGGTTATTCCTTCTCTTTTTATAGTTGTAGATAAGTTTGCACATTATATATTTGACAAAAGTGATAAATGGGATAGTAGGAATTTGTTTTTGGTTGTGTTTTTAAATAATCATGTTTCTAGGCATTTTGGTTTCGATTCATTTTAACTTCAGGGGGTATTTGTACCTTATGGCTATGTCACCCGAACTTTGATTTCAAAACATAGAGTTTTAGAATCTGGTTCTTTAATTTGTTATATTTTACATATTTTCTATTGCTGCCTAGTGGTTTGTTTTGCTGTCTTTTTTTAGCTGTGATTTACCTAGTAATCTCTATTTATGAAACCAGTCTGTTATATAAACTTGGAATTCTTATTTTAAAGTCTCAATGGTTAATACATTGATAGTTTAAATAACTTGTGACTGCTTGTTTGATAGGTTAATAGTTAGCAACTTGTTTTGTGACTACTAACCATTGTTCAAAATTCTCCAATGGTTGAAGCTACATCCCTACGAGCTATTTGTAAAAATTATTAAATATTTATAGTCATTTATGTGCCTAAATTTTTGTATAAGCAGCAATGAAGATGGATGACAGTTCTACTTATGTATTAGGTTCACTTATTGGCATTACTGACAATGAAAAAGAATTTATGTAATCTTATATTCATATTAGTTAATTGTGGTGAGATCGCCTTAAGGGTTATGGTTGTAATTGTTTGACAAAATGCCTCAATGACTGTACATTTCATGCTTGCAAATTGTTTGACATAATGTTTCAATGGTTATAGCTAATTACACCTATGAATTGTCCATAAATATGACTAAGTGAATTTAGGATTTTGCAACCAAGGTGTTTCTCGGAATATCTCAAAGAATAAGTACGATGATTCCATTGAATTAAAAATCCATGCAAGGAAAATAGGGTAGGTGAATTGTTGTAATTGTTAGCTCACATATGAATTCATAATCATTGGAAACCACTCCTTTAGAAGTTGAATTATCTTGTTTTCTTTCCTTTGTTTTACCAAATAATTCATAGGCATATTATTTAGAACAAAATCAAATTAGTCACTCTTAAACATTTTTAATTGCAATAGAATGAAAAATTAGCTTATTGGAAATTGTGGTTTGTAAATATTGATATTATTTATCCCACTAAAGACTCTATCATTTAAATGTATTTTAAGACTTATGGTTGTAAGTTTTGGATCTTGACGAACCATGACCCTGTAGCTTTAATGAGAATTTTAATATTGCCATGGGTTAGTTAGTTAGTAGAAATTAGTGTGTAGTGTAAATAATACCTATAAAAATAAAAATAAAAATATAGATATATGCCCTTGCATTAACTTTTACGTCTTAAAAACTTAAACTTAAACTAAAATAATATCACATTTGAGTCAGCCTTAGTATAATATTGATGGTTGGTAAGGTGGGACCTTACATATGGTATCAGAGCCAAGTTAAAACTCTAGGGCCTAGGGCTTGCCTACTAATATTTATTTACTTACCTGAATTTATCCTTGTTCAGGTTAAGTAATCATGGAGAGAACATCAAGGAGGAGGAAGGAAGTCTCATCTCCACCTTCCCAAGCTAAAGAATCTGAGCAAATATCCATCAAGGAAGTAAGGGATATGATGTTATATTTCCAAAAGATGATTGAAGTCTTGATTAGTAGGGTTGGGGGAAATCCTTCAGTGCCTGGTTCTTCATCTCAAGCAAAAAGGCAACAAATACCATGAGATGGAAAAAGTTAAGCTTCCTATCTTTAAGGGTACCACAAAAGTGAATTTAGAAGAAGCTTGGTTGGAAAACATGCCCCTATGTTTTGAGTTGCGGAACTATTCTAGCAACCAAAGGAAAAGTTGGCTATATACAGACTTAAGGAGATTGCATTATTATGGTGGAGGAACATAGAATCCCAATTGGGATACTCCGTGTCTACCTTGACACGAAAATGTATTGAAGAGGAATTTTGAGCAAAGTACTTTTTTCCGAATACTTGGAGAGGAAATTGAATGAGTTCCATGATCGTAAGCAAGGAACTAAGATAATCCTTGAATATGAAGCATGATTCATGGAGTTGCTTAGATATGATACCCATATAAATATTGAAGCCCTCAAGATAAACAATTTTTTGTATGGATTGAATATTATTATAAAGGAAAAGGTGCACATTTTGAGGCCTACAACGTTGCATGAGGTAGTGCAACAAGCAATTGTAGCCAAGGAAGAATTATTGGGGAACAAAGGTGGGGATAAAACCCCAAATCTATCATTCCATGGGAAATCCCCTCGAAGGGGAGGCCAATATGTAAGACATAAGTCAGGTGGTTCACATCATCATGGATTTCAAAAGAATCATACCTTTAAGAGCCAAAGAAATAACCCAAGGAAACATTTTCAAGAAAGTAACACTTGCGCTCAATAATCACCTAATAAAAGGGTCAAATTTATGAAAATTGTTCCCAATAATGGATGTTGGACTTGTGGAGGACCTCATTACGAGTGAGATTTCCCTGAAAAGAAGATTGAAGCACAATCAGAGCAGGAACAAGTCACTGTTAGAGATATGGGCAGAGCCCATAGGATTCATGCAGTTGTGCAAAATCGCCAAGTCGATCATCAGCCTATAATGCTTGAAGCATCTGGAAAGCTAAATGGTATGGTTGTTACTATTTTGATTGCTCCAGGTGCAACTGAAAGTTTTATTTTTCCTAATGCTTTATTGAAATGTAAATTGGTGGCAATAGAGAAAAATGATTTTGATGAGGTTGAGATGGTGTCAGGGCAATCTCAAAAGTTTCAATGCTTAGTGCAAGAGTGCCCTTTCTGTAATGCCACAAAAGGGGAGGTAGCAGAAGCTTGGTTGGAAAACGTGCACCTATGTTTTGAGTTGCAGAACTATTCTAGCAACCAAAAGGAAAAGTTGGATATATACCAACTTAAGGAGAGTGCATTATTGTGGTGGAGGAACTTATAATCCCAATTGGGATAATCCATGTCTACCTTGACATGGGAACGATTTGAAGAGGAATTTCGAGCAAAGTACCTTTCTCGTGAAAACATGGAGAGGAAATTGAATGAGTTCCATGATCTTAAGCAAGGAACTAAGACAATCCTTGAATATGAAGCACAATTCATGGAGTTGCTTAGATATGATACCCATCTAAATATTGAAGCCCTCAAGGTAAACAAGTTTTGTAGAGATTGAATCCTATTATAAAGGAAAAGTTGTGCATTTTGAGGCCTACTACATTGCATGAGTTAGTGCAACAAGCAATTATAGTCGAGGAAGAATTATTGGGGAACAAAGGTGGGGATAAAACCCCAAATCTATCATTCCATGGGAAACCTCCTCGAAGGGGAGGCCAATATGTAAGACACAAGTTAGGTGGTTCACATCATTAGGGATTTCAAAAGAATCATACTTTTAAGAACCAAATAAATAACCCAAGGCATCATCTTCAAGAAAGTAATGCTCGCATTCAAGGATCACCTAATAAAAGGGTCAAATTTATGAAAATTGATGCCCCTAATGGATGTTGGACTTGTGGAGGACCTCATTATGAGCGAGATTTCCCTGAAAAGAAGACTGAAGCACAATCAGAGAAGGAACAAGCCATTGTTAAAGATATGGGCAGAGCCCATAGGATTCATGCAGTTGTACAAAATCGCTAGGTTGAGCATTAGTCTACAGTGCTTGAGGCATCTCGTAAGCTAAATGATATGGTTGTTACTATTTTGATTGATCCTGGTGCAACTGAAAGTTTTATTTCTCCTAATGCTTTATTGAAATGTAAATTGGTGGCAATAGAGAAAAATTATTTTGATGAGGTTGAGATGGCCTCAGGGCGATCTCAAAAGGTTGAATGCTTAGTGCAAGAGTGCCCTTTAGACTTGGGAGTGTGTGTCACAAATGTGAATCTTTATGTGACGCCACTTGGTCACTATGATGTGATAATTAGGATGGAATGGCTCGAAGCCCACTAGGCTGTGTTTAGTTTTCGAAGCAAAACCCTTCATTTTTTGAGTGATGAGGGCCAATCTACGGTTATCCATGGGGAGAGGAGATCTGCTTCTTTAATACTTATCTCATTCTTGCAAATGAAGAGAAGTCCTAGGAAAAGATGTCAAATGTATGTTGTAATGACTTTAAATGAGGTAGAGCTTTCATCCTTTGAACAATATACTTTCCTTTCAAAATTCTCTGATGTATTTCCAGAGGAGTTTCCTGGTTTACCTCCAAAGCAAGAGATTGACTTCTCTAGAGAGCTAAATCCTGGTACTGAACCTATATCCAAAGCTCCATACCAAATGTCTATAGTTGAACTTCGTGAGTTGCAAGTGCAACTTCAAGAGTTATTGGATAGGGGTATGATTAAACCTAATGTTTCACCTTGGGGAGCTCTAGCAATATTTGTAAAGAAGAAGGATGATCCCTTCAGATCTGTGTTGACGACAGGCAATTGAATCAAGTAACTATTCGAAATCAATATCATTTTCCTCACATTGATGATCTATTTGATCAAATCAAGGGAGCCATTGTATTCTCTAAGATCGATCTTTGATCTAGATATCATCAACACAGATTTAAAGAAGAGGATATTTCCAAAATTGCTTTTCGAACTCATTTTGGTCATTATGAGTTCGTGGTTGTTCCTTTTGGGTTATTTAATGCCCTAGGAGTGTTTATGAGTCTGATGAATGGTGTATTTTGGAATTACTTGGACAAATTTGTAGAAGTGTTCCTCAATGACATCCTAATCTATTCAAAGTCCCCTGAAGAGCATGAGCAACACCTAATATTGGTGTTACAATGCTTAAGAGAAAATAAACTTCTTGCGAAAATGTCCAAATTTTCTTTTTTCCAATAAAAAATCCATTATCTTGGACACATTATCTCCAGTGAAGGCATTTTTATTGACCCAGCAAAGATTGATGCTATTTCAGAATGGCCAACACCCTCTAATGTGCATGAAGTGCATAGCTTCATTGGTATGGTAGGATACTATCGAAGATTCATGGAGTGGTTTTCAAAAATAGCCAGCTCAATCACTTCATTTCTTAGGAAGGGAGTATGATTTAATTGGACAAATGAGTGTGAGCAAGCATTTTCCAAGCTCAAAAAATGTTTGACTATAGATCCGATACTTAAGGTTCCATATATGGATAGATTATTCATAGTATGTACCGATGCGTCAAAAGATGGATTAGGTGTGGTATTATCACAATATGGTAGGGTGATTGCATATGCTTCTAGGAAGTTAAGGCCACATGAGGAAAACTATGTGACCCATGATTTATAACTGGCATCTATAGTTCATGCCTTACAACCTTTGGCAACATTATCTAGTGGGAAAGAAATTTGGATTGAAAACAGATCTCCTTGGTTTGCAACATATATTTACTCAAAGTGATCTAAATGCTAGGCAATGAAGGTGGTCAGAACTCTTAAGTGAATATGATTTTGACATAACTTACATCAAGGGTACATTGAACAAAGTAGTTGATGCACTCAGTCAAAGACCACAAATATTTTCTATAATTCCATTGAAGATTGATTTACGAGAGTGCATCTTGAGGGCACAAGATGTAGATGAATGGTGCAAGGAAGTTAAAGTTTCTCTTTCTGGGGAGGGGGCTAAGAAAAGCAAGGTAGAAGGGTATTCTTGTGACGACAACAGTATGGTGAGATTCATGCAAAATATTGTAGTTCCAGATCAAGATGGGCTTCATGAGTTCATTTTGAAAGAAGCTCATCGTGCAACATATATAGCTCACCCGAGAGTCCATAAGATGTATGCTAATTTAAAGAAAAATTTCTTTTAGGCAAGTATGAAGAAGGATGTAGCAAATTTTGTGGCAAAACGTTTGGAATGTCAGCTAGTTAAAGCAAAACATGGTCATCCAATAGGATTGTTGCAGCCACATAACATTCCAGAGTCCAAATAGGAATAAATATCTATGGACTTTATTGTTGAATTACCTGAAACAACCAAAAGGAATAAATCCCTTTTGGTGGTGGTAGACAAACTTACCTAGAGTGCTCATTTTATACCTGTTAGGGATACTTACAAAGCATCTGAAATAGCACAAGTATTTATCAAAGAGGTGGTTAGACTTCATGGTTTTCCTAATAAAATCATATCAAATAGGGCCTCTATATTTAAAGGAATATTTTGGACTAGTTTCCAGGGAGCCCTTCAGACACAATTAAATTTTAGTACAGCTTATCATCCAGAAGCTGGTGGCCAAACTAAAAGAGTAAATCAAGTGTTAGAGGACATGCTTAGAATGTATGTAATGGATAAACAATCTAAGTGGGAAGATTATTTTCCTCTAGTGGAGTCACCGCTCCCTTGGTATGATTCCTTATGAGTTATTGTATGGAAGACCATGCAAAACACCTTTAAGTTGGGATAGATTAGACGAAAAAATCTTGGTAGGTCATAAAATGCTTCAAGAAATAGAAGAACAAGTGTTTCGTATAAGGAAAATATTAAAGCAAGCAAGGGATAGACAGAAGAGTTATGCTTATATGAATAGAGTGGATCATAGTTTTAAAGAAGGGGAATTTGTTTTTCTTTGAGTAAAACCTCAAAAAAGGGCTATTAGGTTTGAGAAAGGATCTAAGCTCTCTCTGGATGGAGCCTCCAACAAGTGGCTCTCTGATGGCCACTTCTATCGCAATGATTGCAGCAGGTTTTCTTCCTCCATATCTGCTTAACTTGTTTCTTTTCATGTTGTTGAGAGGGTCTTTCATGCCTCATCCTTTTGTTTGTTGCCATTCTTTTCCAACACTTAGAAAATGTATGGTTATGTAATCCACAAAAGGTGCATGTTTTTCAATGCCATGTTTTACGTTCATTATTATCAACATGATCATAATTGAAATGAACATTCAAACATCAAAAGCGGTTATACCTTCCCTTGTTGTCTCTAGTGTAAGTATGGTGATGAGAACTTGCCTCAGCTCTTTCCCTACAATGGAAACTTCCATGGGATGATGGGGATGTGTTCCCATCATTTTCTTTCCTCGGTGATTTTGACGATGTCTCAGAAGCATATGACACCTTCGAACGTTCTCCTTTGGTGTATCTCGAGCCTGCAAATTGAGGTCTCTGCACAACTCCAATAGTTGAGCTATGCATTGGTTATTAATACCAAGTTTTCTTCCTTCTCGTGCCTTGTCCTTGTAAGGAGCCTCATGTTTGTCCCTATAATTGGGAACTCCACATCTCCAATATAAATCATACTATGTGATGACGAAACTGAAAGGAAATCAACATCTTTTAGCTCCTCTGTTGGCTTGGAAAGAACTGATGAGGGATTCTCATCATCTATTGTTGGTGGTTCGCTAACTGTCGTGGTGCATTCCCCAACTTCCTTTCTGACATACCCAAGTCATGTTCAACACGATAATTCCTCTACTTTGATGGGGTTTACAATGCCTTGGCCATTAATGCCCAAGACTTTTCCTTCATACCCCATTTTCTTCAACAGTTTGGAGCCAATTCCTGTGGTATGATTTTCGAAAATAGCGAAATCATTATCAGGAAACATACATGAAGATGGAGAACTACCTTTTACCTCACATGGGTCATGCTGCAACTTTTCCAAGGCCTCGTCCTTTGCTCACAGTTGTCATAGCAAACTTTGTTTTTCCTCTTTCTCTTCGTGTAGACGTATCTTCAATTCAACATTCTTTGTTTGAAGATTATGTTTGTTTTGCTTCAGTTCTTTCATGGCCTCTTCCGTAGCTTGCAACTGAAGCTGCAATCACTCCTTTTCCTCTGTCTCTTTCTGTAGAGTTTCATACATTATCTCTACCCTCTTGGAAATGTTGAGCATGATCTCGTACATCACTTTTTCATCCTCTGTCGCTGCATGTTCCATTGTTCATGCTGCAATTCACATCCACGTAAAGACTGCTCTGATGCCACTTGATCCAGGTCCGGGTGTGACAAAGTACCCTTCCAAGACCTTTTACTTTCGTGATGTGTTATATTGCATTTTTAAAAGAACATAAATTAATACATGTACATGATGTAAATAAGAGGAACATATCAATCATCAACAACATAAAAAAACATAAGTCGTTGATAACGGAGTTCGTCCAAGAGGGACTACGTCTCTGGGCCCCGGTGTCAAGATGGTGTAGGTCGCTGCATTAAGTGTTGTCAATAGTGATGATGTACACAAGAGATGATGTCGCGATCATACAAGGAAAATTCCCTCATGCAGGAGTGGCTCTAAGAGATGTTTCACTACAGGAACTCTCAGTCAAAAGACTCCTATCAATATGACATAAAACTCATGCACGATGAGCATCTCGCGAACATGGCATAAAAAGGGATCTCAAAGAAATCATGCATGGTGACACATGAGTATCCCATCAACATACAACAAAGGGATCTCAAAACACAACATGACAAATCATGACAATAAGTACATCACGTAGATGATTCTCTATCACATCAAGCAAGAATCATGAAAATGAGTAAGAAACAGGATCCCGCATCAAACATCAAGTAGGGACCTGTGCAGCACAATACATAAAGACGAAGTACATGAACACAACATATACCTCACAACCAAGGGCCATCTGAATAAGTGGATGTCAAACTGCTGAAGCTGCTCGGACCAACGATCTCACAACATCAATCGCATGGGAATGGTTGCTTGCACATGAATGCTGACACCTGCATTCCACTTAGAAAAGTGGATGAAGAATAGAATGAGCAAATGATAATTCTGAATGCACTATCAGACTTGTGGCATCGAATAGTGTAAAATTGATTGTCCAATTTTTGAATTATGAGAAATTGAGAATCTGGGGCTCAAGGAATCTTTTAGATTCCCCTAGATTCCTCAAAGATTTTTCTCCATAGGTGGACTGGAAATCCACAACTCCAAAGGTGAATCTAATCTCGCCATTGCGATCCATGCAGAAAACCATGAAAAGCAAACTTGACCATATTCCAACATGGAGAAAAATTACCTCCTCGAGAAAATTGCAAGGATCATGGTTTCGCTCCCTATTATTGCAGCTATCATGGTTCCACCCTCATACTGAAAATGGCCAAAAATTTTAGAACTCTGATGGAGACACAGACAACACCATTGCGTTCATGGCGTCGAGAAGTGCTGAAACCATATAAAAATTTTCAAAATCTGACAAAGTGAAATTTCACCCTTCCTGCAAAATGTTGCCTCGAACTGCGTGCCAAGATTATGCCTCCTCTTTCTCGAAATTTGTGCCCGCTCTTGGTTTCTCCATCTCCCCGCGCACTGATAAAATTGGGTTCTTTTAAAATTTGGAGGGCAAATTAAACAAGAAATTGGTTTTGGCATTGTGGTAAATTAAGGCATTAGTTGAGGAGGGGTCAGGTTGTCAAACCCTGCCCCTCCTATTTTTTTGCACGAAATATATCTTTTTAAACACAATTTATTTAAAAAAATACGGGGTGTGTCAGGTTCGCATTGGGCGGCCCGCCCCTAAATCCCGCACTGTTGCATTAAGTTTGGACAGGAGGCTGGTACGTTGGTACCGTTTGGTGGTTGCGTATTGTATGGGCGCGTTGTATGGAGGTGGTATTGTTTAGGGGGTTGCCCGCTCAGGGGCCAGCCCACGTGAGCCGGGCAGGTTCGACCCCTGCCTGTCCCCAACTAATTGCGTTTTAAGGTGTGGGGGTGTGGGCTGGGTCAACCAAAGGTGGCCTGCCCACCCCTTATAATAGTTTTAAGATATGTATATGGTCTACGGTTAGAGAAGGGTTTGGCAGGGTCATGGCTACCAACCTAACATTTGAAAAAAAAGAAAGAAAGTGTGGTACAGTTGCGGTTACCCTTATAACAATAAAATTTTTGTTATGAAATTGTTAGGGTGCGACGACGGTGGCGGGGGTCATGGCCTGCCACCATAT
>APFE030573592.1:177125-252923 GCA_000404065.3 Pinus taeda | reverse complement strand
TCTCCCTCATACGAGTTCGGATTGACGAACTGTTTGCACCTCCACGATCAGGATGACGAGATCTATACTCTAGTCCTAGGTCGAAATCATTCTAAACACTTTTATTTTCAAGCATTCATAAACCCTCTTTGTCATGTGTGTGACTATCTGGAGCCACCTGGATCAAATGCTATAGGGTGGTCCACCTCTCCTTCACCATCTTCTGTTAACACTACACCCAACGCAATGTAAGAGGCATCAACGTGAACGTGATATTTCTTATTCCAATCCAGGAATACCAAGATCGGCGCGGTGGCCATATTTTTTTTCAATACATCCAAACTGCACTGACATTCTTCGTCCCAACTGAAAGTTGTGTCCTTCTTCAACAGCTTCTCCATAGGCGCGGTAATCTGAGCATATGCCTGATAAATTTTCTGTAATATCCTGTATGTCCCAATGTTGCACGCAACTGCTTTACGTTCCTCGAGGCCTCTAGATTCACTATCACCGCAATCTTGGCAGGGTCCACCATCAATCCTTGTTTGCACACCACATGACCCAGTAGGATTCCAAAGGGAACAAAAAATATGCATTTCTTTAGATTCAGCGTGATCTGGTATCCAACACATATCCAACATCAAGCACATACTTGCTACATGGCGCTTTACTAGTCCGAACATCGTCCAGTCATCAAAGTACACTTTCAAGAACTTATGAATAAACTCCTTGAACGTCGCGATGACTACATGAGAAAACATCGCAGGCGCATTCTTGAGTTCAAACGACATTACAGTGTATTCAAAACATCCCCATTCCATTGCAGAGGTCATTTTACTTTTATCCTCAAGCGCGGTCTTAATCTGATGATACCCCAAAAACCCATCATTGAATGAGTAGGCCTCTTGCCATCCAACATTGGCTAGTGCCTCATCAGTAAATGGTGTCAGAAATGGGTCATGGACACAGGCATCATTAAGATTCCTCAGATCTACACAAATCCTTATCTCGCCCTTTTGCTTCTTCTCTTGAACCACCATTGGGCTCACCCAATCAGATTCTTCCACTAGTTCTATGATGCATGCTTCCATCATCTTATCCAGCTCCAAGCGAACCTTTTCCTTGTACTTAGGATTCAGACGATATGGCCTCTGCTTAATAGGCTTCGTGTCCATCTTTAGAGTGATTTTCGTAACACCCAATTCTCCTATTATGCACGTTTCGGCGGGGTCGATCCAGGCGGAAGACATTGTCAGGTGGGGAGTTTCGTTGGGGCGGAATATTTGTTAAAAGATAACGCAGGTGTCCTAAGATGAGATCAACGAGAATAGTAATCTCGTGTGGAACAAAAGGGTAAAAGCTCATTTGATTTTGATTTTCAGTACGAATACAAACTGTGAAAGCGCGTGATCCTGCAGGGCGTAACCAATTGCACCTTCTTTATATTGTCATCAGTAATTTGTTGTGTTATCCACAAAACATTTGCAACAAACCAGAACTTATATGTGACTTCACTCCCTATACCTTTTAAAATTGGCAACTTCATTGTGTTCGACATGTTGAACGGTGGTGGTGGTGGTGGAGGTGTGGGTGAAGGTGTATGCGGTAGAGGTGGAGGTGGAGGTGGAGTGGATGGATGATGTGTCTGCGGAAAACCCTATCTTATCAGCTGAAAAGCACTCCACGGTGAGGCCTATACCGCTCCCTCGTCGTCGCTCGAAGGAGGTCCAATCAATGGGCTATATTCAGGCCCTGATCTCTCTCGATCTCTGAAGAGTTTTCCACTTCGCGTAGCTCCGAACATCAAGGCAATGACATAACCCATTTTTTCACACAAAAACATCTTAATCTAGGTATTCAAAGATATCATATACTTACCTCGCGGTGCCTTGAAAAAGCGTCGCTCTGCTTCACTATAGCTAAATGAGGTATCAACTGCAAATTTTGTAACAAATCCTCTTATAATTCGATCAAGCCAGTGATCAACAGCCCGCAAGCTTTTTTCCTTAGATGCTTATAATCATCGTAGCAGTTCTAGAGTCCACACTATTGGTTCATCAAGCTTCCACCTCCCTTAGTTGTCTGCCAGTTTAGCTAGCCACTCGTATAATTCGATCGGGAAGGTGCAGAAGAAAATTTCATGTATCTTCGTATACAAATATCTATCCAACCACTGCTCCTTCGACAGGGGTAAATTCCTGTTTTCCTATGCTGTGAATTCATGAATTTTTCTATCTAGCCACTTTTCAATTTCTTTCTTCGTCAGGTTCCAGTGATGCGACATCACACATCCCCTTCAAGCATATCCCGGTCCCGACAACAGAACCATTTGTTGGCTTAGGGGTTCCTAACCCAGGTTCAGAGTTAGTTGCACCAACCAACAAATCCCTACACTACTGGCCCTTTCGGCAACAACCTGCGTAGCACAGGCTGTAGTCTCACTCGAAGTAGTATGGGGGGATGCAAGAACCAAGTTTCTGCATCTAGAGACGAGTGTGATGAATTTTAGCACCTGAGATCTACCTTTGCGTAGATCGATAAGCCCCTAGGGCTCGGTGTTGTAACTCTACTAAAATAGCTTCCAGACCTTCTCGAAGGTCCACGATCAATCTTTGCAGGCCCTTAACAGTTTGTTTATCCACTTACATGCATCAAAGAACTATTCTAGACTAGGGATCATGTAGATAAGCTTGTGTTAATAATAAACATTAAATGATTCATCAAAGTCTTCACGGAATTACATAAACATGCTTGCATACATCACCTAACATTTATTCAATAGAATCGTGCATCAATAGATCAATATTTCATAAACATATTATTCATCAACAACATAAGTTATAAACATAAGTAAACAACAATGCACAATATTTCTCTAGAAACAACTTCTTTATTGATTTCCAGTTCAGAATACAGACTCAAAACTTCCCTGCACACTCAGTTGTAGGGGTCCGTGCACTCAGCTGGGGACTCTACCTAGGCCTCTACGCACTTAGTGGTAGATCCTTTATCTCCTACCTAACCCATTTCTTTGCGCTAAGACTTCTCTTCTATCAATCCATTACATCTACGGTTATTTGATCTCTACCTTAGACTCTCTAAGACACACCTACTTATAGCTTTTTACATACAATCCCATGGTTCGCAGACCATGGTTGAATCTCAAAACCGACTCATCTTTTTCATAAAAAAGGGGTTAAAACCCCTTTGACTCCTAACCATCTACGTACTCCACATCCACAATTCACGAAGACTTTACATCATTTACAAAAATTACATCAAAACTTGGGTTTTTAACTCCAAAAATGACCCAAGGGATCCCATCCCAACAATGTCCCTACATAATGTCTGCCATGTTCCACCTATCCAACTCAATGTTCATAACTCAAGCTGTCGATGTTGTCTAACTCAGTAGACTCATCAAAACATCGGTCATCACATCCTAGTCCTCAATCAAGTTTAGTGTCCTCGGTCACTCAAACCACATATATCATCATATCATATGTCACAGGTTCCTTCCATCGTCATTGCCTCCCCCACTAAAGGTCCACCAAGACTATCTATTGGTCATGAAGAAGTCCACCCAAGTATCATATCATCATAACTCTGGTGTTCCCTCTCTCCTATCTGTCCATGAGTCATGCTGAGCACTTAGGCAATTCTCCATGTGGCTAAAGCATGACCCATCCTCCACAATGATCATCATGTTCCTCCCTTATCATGAGCATTTGCACCCCTTCCATGAGGTCACAAACTGCCCCAACAAGCTCTGCAGCAATCAATGTTCTTTGCTTCTTCGCACAAGGTCTCATCGTAGACATCCATGGTAAGGTTGTCCATCGCATCAGAAAATTGTCTTTGCCCTTCCCTACATATGGCCCATCATCCAAAAGTTCCAATGAAACATAAGTAACAACAATACTTACTTCATCATGAGGCTCCTCCATGTGAGTGCCTTCATCCATCAATGTCTGCAATATGTACGATCTTGGTCCAACTTGAGCAATCAATGGTGCCTCAAGTTCTTCCTCCATCGTTGTCACACTTACAAAATCCTCTTCTTCATATATTACGACTTCCTCTTCTTCATCGCAATCTATAGCTACATCCTGCTCCATTGCCCAACCAAGTCGAAGAAGCTCTTCTTCAACATTCCTCTCCAAGATCTCAAGTTCATCTTGAATTTGTGGGTTATATTCTTTCATACACCTTAACCTATATAAGGTAAGCAAAAGCCTCCATTAGCATTCTTCCCAACTTGCTATGTCCTGTCATTCAGCTTGGCCCAAGCACAATGCTTCACCCCTACTAAACCTATCACGAAGTGCAACGATATATGCTTCACTTCAAATATCCAATCGACAAATCCCTGTGGAAAGAGTTGCACCCATTGGAGACTTCATGATATGGTGGTCTTGGAGTATATGGTTCATTGAGGAGTTGAGGTCAAAGGTGTACCTGACTTTGATCCAGTTTGGGATGCATTCCTTTGGAAACCTTTACGGGGTGTGTTCATGGGGAGTGACTTGATGGATGTAATCAAGACAAGACACTTTGGAGTTGATGGAGTTGCAAAGATCGTGATGCCTTGGTGGTAGCACTTGGGCATGGGTTGAGTTGTCATTCAGCTCTTCTCACAGTCATTCAACTCTGTCAGGTCATTTAGCCTCACCCATGCCATTTAGCTTGACCCGTGGTCATTTAGACCCACCCAGGGCATTCAGCTCGGCCTGTGGTCATTTAGACCCACCCAGGTCGTTCAGCCTCGCCCATGTCGTTCAACTCGGCCTGCGGTCATTCAGACCCACCTAGGCTGTTCAGCCTCACTTAGGCCCACTTAAGTTAAGTCTACCTCCATCTCGTCATATGGTCCCCATCTATAAGTCGTCGCATGTCTTAGGTCGAGCTGAATGACTACGGGCAAGGCTGAACAACCGACAGGGCTGAACGACAGGTGTGATAGTGTAACTGCATAATTGTTCTAAGTCAAGGAAACTTGGGGTTTCCTCATGACTTGTGTGGGCAATAGGCGGCCAAGTAGCTGCAAGGTTGTGACACGACACTTGGTGGATTGTGCAAGCTAAGGAAGTTGGTAGCACATGACTGTTGTAAACTTCCAATTGTAAGATATTGCACATTACAGTTGTGTGTTATATTGGGAAGACTTTACAGGAGTTGCCCCTCCCAAGTATAATTCTGTATACTTGTATGATTTATGATTTTCACTGCATAATGAAGATAATGAATGTTAATTGAAGTAAATGTTATTCCGGTGCAATGTTAACACTTGAAGAATTGGAAAATTAGCTAAGTGTTGGTGTTAGGCATAGTTTGTACACACAAGTATTGGTGAAAAAAAGTGTGTAGCGGTGCCGCACCCGCCTATGTGTGGTTGAAAGACTACCGCTAGAATAGAGGCGTGAATTGCCCACACAAGTTATGAGGAAACACCAAGTTTCATTACCTTATAACAATTATGCAGTTTCACTATCACACTTGCCGTTCAACCCTACCGGTTGTTCAGCCTTGATACCATCTATCACGCCCCTATCCATGTTTCATCTGTTTATTAGTGTACATTTTCTTTGTTGCACTCTCACTATGCATGCATATTTCTTCTATGTATTCTCACCATACATACTTTTTGTGCTCTTATACCCACATGTCTCAAAAAAATCTTACACACTTCTTTGTATTCTCAGCATGCTTACATTTTGTGCCCCATTGATAGATAAATAAAGGAATTGTTAAAAAAAAATGTTAAATAATATTGGAGCGACTTGCCAATAAAGTTTTCGTCTTTAAATTTTATTATGGAAGTGGTAAAGGCTCAAATCTTTATCTATTTTTGTAGATTTTATTATAAGACATATATATTGTACTTTAAACATGGACTCATACTACTTGATACTTATCTAACATAACATAATGTTACGATACTCTATGAGTTCCATACCTCTTAAGTTTGATACCATGCATGGAATGGATATGTGTTCAGACCATAATGTGTTTAACATGTCATTCCTACTTCAAATTGTTTTGAAAGAAAACCTTAATCTTTCAATTTTCCTTCATAACTAGAAGTTCAACAAAGCATTGACAACTAGGAGTTTTGTAGAAGATCACAATTGTCGTGAAAATTACCAAAGTATGTGATAGTGAGAATTACCATGAGATGAAGCATGACTATCATGAGAGTTGATGGCCTTCTACAATTTATAATACCGACCATAATTCATCACACAAGAATTGAATGGTCAAGTTTTTTTGTTTGTTTTTTTTCTTTAATGTAGGGAATTGAATTGTTTTAGATTTGTAATGTTAAGCCTCTATTGTTTTATATTAGTAGTAAGTACATTTTTATCAAAGAACGTTGCACATGCCCATACCTGCAACTGGATGTGCATCTCAAATCCAATTTTGATCTAGTTGCTAAGCTCGTGGAGTTCTAATTCAGTTTGGAATTGTATGCCCAACTTTAATCAACCATATAAATTGTATAACCTGGCCACGATGGAGCTCAAGAGTTATTCAGAGAAATCACATAAGAAGGCTCAATGATATATTCTAGTTGTACCAAGAAGCTCTCGCAAAATGAAGAGGGGGAAATGTAAAACATCAATGGATAAAAAGGATTATACAAAAGAATTGGCATAAAACTTTTATTCATACTTTTCACTTATTTTCATCATAATTAAAACTTTAACAAAAGGATTACACGTTATTCATTATATAAAACAAATTAATGTTTAGTTATCTTATTGCTAGTAATTTTTTTTTTTTTAAAGGGCATTACGGTGGAAGATTACTATTTAGATTACTGATTAAGAAATCAAAAGAAAAATATTATTTAGATTACTTATTAAGAAATTATTCCTACTTTTTAATGTAGGAAAAACACTTAATCTGTTGAATTCATTCATCACAGATTTGCGGTTCAGGTAGGACCACAACCTTTAGGCCCATAAACCATTGCTAAAACTAGAAGGCTTAAAAAATACATATATATGTTCATTTCAAAAAGTGATCCACATATGGTCACATACAATATGATCCTCATATGATCAAAACCATATGACTTGGAGTATCTATGCACAAGTGCTTACATATGCACAAGTGCTTACATATGCACTCACTCTAATCTCGATATATTTGTGACCACACTTAATGCATATGTCCATATATTGCACACTCAATGCATATGTCCAAATATTGCACAATTGACAACGCCACCAAATGCAACTTTGATTGGGCACCCCTTAAAATGTAAACACTCTTCCTTCAATTCTGACAACCTCTTGATCTTGATCCCGCAATTAGAAAACTTGACAACTATTTGACCACTCTGCTAAATATGGTGCCTTCCCAACTCTAGTGTTAACCCTATTATCATCCACCAATACTCTACGAACTCAATTTCCAATTTGCACCTCTAAATACCCTCACCAATTTTATATGCTTTACCAAATATGAAAAATATAATAGAATTTGTGTAAGAACTCATTATCTCATCAATCATTCTCTCTCCTTCCACTCATCATCTTACTTCTTCTCATAAGTCCATTTACATACGTTTCAACTTAACCGTTGGTGTAATAACTTAGGAAAATAGTCTTTTACATGGAAATGTAATAATGCTTTGGTCCTCTCCTTGAGCACTTGTCCCAATATTTTAGTCCCTCATGTCTAAATCCATGTAACTATGGATTTGACCCTTTAACATATTCCATACTCAATAATATGAAGAACGAGCTTCCAAATAGTTGACAGGGGACTTCTTTCAAATATGGTAACTTTGATTATCACTCTGATAGCGAGTCAAACCATATTTAATGATCCTTTGAATGATTTCAATGCTCATTGTCAAACTTATAATCCATTTTCCTTGAGATCGAACTTAGTAGTTTGGAAGTTGTGTATACCGTTCACTTTTACAAAGAAACATCCATTAATCATCTATTCAATTGACATGCCGAGGACTCTAAATGGGCATCCATGTCTATCATTTCCCTATCCTTGATCAAACTTAATAAAAGTCCTTATATAAAGTAAAAGGCACATATATAAACAAAAGACTAAGCATTTTAATGAAAGAACTTATGCTTACTCTAGTTTGTTGATCAAGATAAATTAGTGGCTAATAATTAAACTGGAGTTTCATACCTTTTGTTCAACGACCGATCTCCTTCGTCCACTTCTAGATCCAATGGTTGCTATTCTCTCACTGTTCCACTTGCCTTATTAGGGTTTCTCCTTGGACACTTAAACATGCATTCTTTGAAGTCATTTTCTCCAACTATGGTGTTGCTTATATTATGTGATCAATGCCATATCACTTTGATCCTTTTCTCCAACAAATGAATCAAAGGCTCCAATTGATAAGCATACTTCATGGGATCATTTCCACTTGATGAGGTTCTGATTGCTCCACACAGTTCCTACAAGATTTGATAAATCCTTTTTTGTCATCTCCCAGGTTAATTTTCCACACATAAACTTTCCCTTCTTCACTTCTTTAAGATACATAGATCCACTTTGTTTGCAGGCTTTCCACTGAATAATCGATTTCATCACAAATCGTTTTCCTTCCCTTAAGCCCTTCTCACATTTACAAAGTAAATGTTCTTGCACTGACTCTTCAATAAAACTAATATGCCGACCTAGACATAGACATCTACTCTCAAACAAGTTCTCCTCACTATCTCTAGGATACAATTGCAAACGAATAATTTGAATAATTATGGAGTGAAAGGCAAGATGCACACGCAAAAATTCAAATAGATTATATATTTGAATTTAGGCTTTTGTGATCCATATTATGTAAAGTAAGAAAACTTTCGGTAAAAATCACATCATTAGAGTTTTGTCGATGCGTTTCGAACCATCCAGTGTGGTTCATCGTCAGGACAAGACGAAGAACAAGATCTTCGCATCAAGTTAAATAGATGAAGATAATTTTTTTTAATAAGAGTTATATTTGACTAAATAAATAATATTTTCATACAAAGAAAATATAGATAGATTTTGACCAAAAAATTTAATATTTTTAATATAAAGAAATAATTTGTTAATATGAACTAAGGAAATAATTAACAAAAGAAAATTTTAATGAATGTCTAAAAATAAAAAGAAAAATAATGTTTAGGTCAAACCTAAATAACCAAAACAATAAAGCAATTAATAAAATCAATATAATAATATAAAGATAATATTTGGGTCAAACCTAAATAATATAAACAATTAATTCTAAAAAATAAAAAATAAATAAAAATAATAAATGGTGAAACTTGAATAAAAATATTTGGGTCAAACCTAAACAATCAAAACACTAAAAAAATAATAATATTTAGGTCAAACTTAAATAATTGAAACAATTAATTCTAAAAACTTAAAAATAAATAAAAATAATAAATGGTCTAACTTAAAAAAAGAAGGTTGGATCACCTTTGTAATAGTGGAAGCTATAGAAAACTCAATAAGAATCCCTTAAAGAAGATCTCTAAAAAAATGGCTTTAGCTATAAATCTAGTAGCATTGTTAGCTCTTTGAGCCATAGACTCATAGAGAGTAACCCTATCACTCCTAGGATCTATGGTCTTCCCAAGATCCATAAGGAGGGGGCTCCCCTAAGACCCATTGTCAACATTATAGGAGGGTCAACCTATCTTCTGATGAAGTATTTAGCCCAAAAGCTAAAACCCCTTGTTGGCCTTACATAGTTCTTTGTCAAAAGACTCTTCATTGTTTGTCAATGAGTTAAAGGGTATAAGGTTTGAGCCTGGGATTTTTCTTGTGAATTTCGACGTAGTCTCCCTTTACACTAATATCCCCATCAATGAGGCCATTGAGGTCATCAACCATATCACAGATCCTAATACTGCTAAATTGGTTGAGATTTGTCTTACCTCTTCTTTCTTCAACTTTGAAGGGGAATTCTATGAACAAACGTGTGGTATTGCCATGGGCTCGCCCCTTTCCCCTGTTGTAGCTAATATGTTCATGGAGGACTTTGAATCCAAAGCTTTGTCCTTAGCTCAATACAAACCAAAGCTTTGGAAGAGATTTGTGGATGACACCTGCGTCATCTGGCCTCATGGTCGGGTTAAGTTGGATTTTTTTCTCCATCATCTTAATAATCAATCTAGCTCCACAAAGTTTACTATGGAATGAGAAATCAATGAGAGACTTCCTTTTCTTAAAGTCCTCATTTCAAAGAAGGAAAATGGATCATTCTCACATTAGGTTTTTCGAAAGAAAATTCACACGGAGTAGTATCTTCACGCTAAGTCGCATAATTTCCTTGCTCAAAAGTTGAGTGTTCTCAACACTTTAGCCACTTGTGCATTTAGATTTTTTGATGAAAGTCATCTTGAAGATGAGAAAACCCATCTCCTCAAGGTTTTAAAAAATAATGGTTATAATAAGCTCTAATGTCTTAGGGCTTTCTTTAAGGCTGACAAGGGTTCCAAGATTAAAAAAGAACCCAATGATCGGTTTTTTAGGGTACACCTTCCTTTTATACAAGGGACCATTGACAAGAATGCAATGATCCTAATAAAACACAAGGTTCCATGAACCTTTAGGCTCCTTAATACTATTCAAAGTTCCCTAAGATCTGTAAAAGACCCTATGGACCTTAAGAATATGAAAGGTGTTTATGTAATACCTTATTCATGTGGAACACCATATGTTGGTGAAATTCGTTGCTCAATAAATCAAAGGATTCAGGAACATGCGGTAAACAAAAAAAATGGGAGGACTCGCTCCTCAACATTAACAGAACATGCAGAAAAGACAAAACAACACATCTGCATTGAAGATGCTCGAGTCATTGCTAAGATAAATCATTTCCATCATTGTAAGTTTAGGGAAGCTATAGAGATTGAAAGGAGGCAAAGCAATCTGAATAGAGATGATGACCAGAAAATTAGCATTTTCTTGGTTCCTTGCCATTTCTTCTTAAATATATATACATATATATTTCTAATTTCTAATTATTTATTTGTATTTTTTATGTTGACTACTAATATTTTTTCAATAATTAATTATGTATTTAATTATTATTATTATTATTATCTTTATAAGTTTGACCATTTATTATTTGGTTTAAGTTTTTAAACTTAAATTTTTGATTATTTAGTTTGACTTAAATATTATTTTAATTTAGTGGTTTTTTGATGATTTAGGTTTGACCCAAATATTTTGATTTTAAGTTTTAACCATTATTATTTTTATAATATTTTAAGTTTTTAAATTAATGTTTTGATTATTTAATCTTGAACCAAAAATATTACTTTTAATTTTATTATAATTATTATATTTGATTTTATAATTGTTATGATTGTTTTGATTATTTTAGTTGACCTAATATTATTTTCTTTAATGTTTAGATATTCATTAAAATTTTCCTTTTAATTAATTATTTTCCTTAATTCAATATTAACAATTATATTGTAGCAATTATTACTTTATTTTAAAATATTATTTATTTAGTCAACTCTACCCGTTTTCTTTATATGAAATATTATTGATTAATAATATTATTTATTTACTCAGATCTAATCATTATATTATAATGCTTTTTTTTTTTTTCATCTATTTAACTTGGTACCAAGATCTTGTTCTTCATCTTGTACTGACGATGAACCAATGTGTGGACAAAACTCTGATGTGATTTTTACCGAAATATTATATTTTTTCAGGTTGGAGAAGGCACTGAAAGACAGGGAAAATTTGAAAGATGGAAGTTTACCTTGAAGTTTAGCAACCTTGGCAAATCTTACATCCAAATTTTAAAATGTTTGATGATAATTTTGTAAAAATGTTTAGATTTCTAATTATTTTATATTAGATAATATATAATATTGGTTATTTTACCGTAAAATAATTTTATTATTTTAAATTGGGAAGAATTCATTTTTAGAAAAATGGAAATTAGTGAATTTTTTTTTTTTTTGAGAAAACATGGAATATTAGACCACCTACAAATATTAGTTCCTTAAATTTTCCCTATTAAAAAGTAACATTCATGATACACAATTTTTTTTCTTCTAATTATCATAGTTCTTTTGTTTAAAAAAAAAAAACAACTAATCAACAAGCTTCTTATCTCAATCTACCTGTAGACCTTATGGCACTTGCTAACTGGAAACATTATGGTACTCGTGGAGTCTGAAATTTGCCCACAGTTTCAGAAAGCATCTAGCTAAACCAAGGAAAAGCCACAAATTACTTTCTTGCAAATGAAGGAATTCAAATACATGATTTCTCGATATTCAATAACATTCAATCGGTAGGGGAGCCATGACAAATGAAAATTCAAACCTTGATGAGAGGTTAGAGATGCAGGCAAATGCGGATTGAATCTTTGACGTCAATGAGTTAATAACCTCGAGGTTTTCAAATAAAAAATGAGAAGTTTCATGGTCTCCAAAAATATTGGCATTGCTGGATGTATGGGCATGCTTTTGCACGTCATTGGTACTGTGTTAAACAACCAATTTTTTTGTAAATATTACTCATTATATCATATGAGCATGCATATATCCAATGAGTAAGTTAGTACTTGCTTAATAATACTTTTCCTGAATAGATAGCAACCACCCTTTCCGCAACACCTTTAACAATGTTTTTTGAATAGTTATGTTATGAAGAAGTTTCATAAGCATATATGAAGAAAAGAGTTGGGTAGAAAGAAGAAGTATTATGTTTAAGAATTCAACCCCACATGTGATAGCTACCATTCCATGGAAAGCAAAGATTCTTATTGCTCAATTAAGAACTAACTCGCATCAATTACGATGCGAAACAGGTTGGTGGAAAAGACCTAAAGAAGCTTGGAAAGAGCGAGTGTGTACTTTTAGCATCCCTGGGACAGTGGAATCGGAAAAACATTTCATTTTGGAATGTGATTGCTACAGAGACATCAGAGACAATTACAACAATATGTTAACTCGGTTCCTTGACATTGTCTTTTCAGTGAGGGGATTGTTAGAAGATTAGGTCAACTCATCATAAATTTGAATAATAAGAAGATTGAATTGCAAAGTGCAAAAACAAGGAAGTTGCTGGTTCCATAGACTATAGCTAATCTTGTAGACGTTAAAATTTCATTCATTCATTCACTCAGGAATTTAATTCCACTCCTCTATTAAATATTCCTTTCTGTATGTATTAAATATTCTATTAAATACTCCTTTTATATATGTATTAAATATTTAATGATAACTTAATGAAAATGTGGAGAGAAATTTGTATATGGTGGAGATAAAGAATTGACTTTTGAATAATAATATTATTTAATAATAATTTTACATGTTTTCATTTATTTATTGTAATTAACTAATTTATTTTTTTATTTAAAATAGAGAAAGAATTAAAAGAAAAGTAAGTTTGTTTGCTTGGTGTTTTTTTATTATTTTAATTTTCATAAATTAATTTATTATATATTTTTTATTTTTTTATTATAATTTTCATAAATTAATAATTAATAATTCTTTTTGTTCATTAAGGCTTTTTAGTTTTACTAATTGGAGATGCAGAAATGGAATGAGAATATATTATATATATATATATATATATAATATATATTTTATTAATTCTTAAAATTTTAAATATTATTTTGATAAACTGTTAGTTTTTTGTTTAGTTATTGTGATTTTAGTTTTAATTGGAAATGATGTATAAAATTGAACGTAGTGGCCTTTGTCAGCCTACTTATATGGCTGTGCTAATTATTTAGTAATTTCGGGCTTAACTGACCGTAATCTCTGGCACAATGACCTCTCTGTGACGAAGCTGAACGCTATTGTAAAGTCAATCCATGTCCATCCTATGCTTGTTTGCAGTCCAATTCTAGTATCATGAAAATACCAAAACAGATCGCCAAAGCTTTAGTATTCGAAGTGCCAAGCAGAGCTCGAGCAATACCAATACCAATTGCGTTTACATTCCAGCTTCAACATCGGTGTAATGAGCGTTGCCACACAATGCACACACCCCAATTCTGGATTCCCAAGCTTTTACATGAGAGCCTTCACATGGAGCAGAGAATCAGCAAAGCCAGTTGCAAAAGTATTTGCATTTTTGGGGAATGAGAGTAATACTAAGGCCCTTTCGTCGTTAGAACCCAAAGCCGTCAGTATTCCACAGTATATCTGTGGCAGTGGCAAATGTTCCCAACAAGAATGCCATGCAAACCAAATCATTAGGGAAGGGGATGTCATAAAACTTTGTAAGAATGACCGACTGAGAGAGGCATTCCACCTTTTACAGCGGATGGACCACCCACATTTCTCAACTTACGCTTCTCTCCTGCAGGGCTGCATCAATGGAACAGCCTGTCTGGAGGGCAAGCTTGTCCATGCACATATCCTTCAGACCGGCTTCGAACCCGATACCTTTTTAGAAACCAAACTTATGATAATGTATGCCAAGGGCGGGTGTTTGAGTGAAGCTCGCCAATTGTTTGACAAAATGCCTCAACGGAACGTGGTCTCGTGGAACGCTATGATCGGAGTTTATGCCAATCAGGGATTTAGTGAAGAGGCTTTATCATTGTTATGCCAAATGCAAACAACAGGTATACAGCCGGATCACTTCACTTTCAGTGGCGTCCTCCCAGCGTGTGCAGACTTGGCAGCTCTGAGACATGGTGAGGAGATCCACCGAACCATAATCCTTGGTGGATTTCAGTTTAATACTTTTGTGGCGAGCGCTCTGATAGACATGTACATCAAATCTGGAAGCATAGAAGATGCACGTAAAGTATTTGATAAAATGCCCGAACGGAATGTTGTCTCATGGAATACAATGCTTTCTGGATATGCTCATAGTGGGTATGTTGATGATGCACTGAAGCTATTTCAGATAATGCCCGAAAGAAATGTGATCTCTTGGACAGCCATGATCACTGGATATGCTCAGAGTGGTCATGTTGATGAAGCGTTCAAACTCTTTCAAGAAATGCCTGTAAGAAATGAGGTCTGTTGGACTGCCATGATCACTGCATATGCACAAAATGGATATGTTCATGAAGCCCGGGAGCTTTTTCACAAAATACCCCAGCAAAATGTTATCTCATGGAGTGCACTCATATCAGGGTATGCTATGAATGGTCTATTGGACGAAACTCTGGAGCTGTTTAGACAAATGCAACGGAAAGGTACAAAGGCAAACTCCGTTACCTTCGTTAGCATTCTTCCTGTATGCGCAAACCTATCGGCTCTTAATCTTGGCAAAGAAGTACATGAAGACATAATTAGAAATGAAGTTCAATCTGTTACGATTGTGGGGAATGCCCTTATAGATATGTATGCCAAATGTGGGAGCCTAGAGGATGCATGCGGAGTATTTGACAAAATGCCTAGGCGAAATGTTGTTTCATGGACTGCCATAATTGTAGGATATGCCATACATGGTCAGGGAAAGAAGGCTCTCAAGCTGTTTGAACATATGAGGAACTCCCATGTGAAACCAAACCATGTCACCTTTGTTGGTGTTTTGTCTGCATGCTGCCATGCAGGGTTGGTAAATGATGGTTGGCAATATCTTAATTGTATGAGTCGAGATTATAACATGCAACCTGGACTGGAGCACTATAGCTGCATGGTTGACCTTCTTGGTCGAGCCGGACTGTTGGATGAGGCACACAATTTGATAAACAAAATGCCAATAAAACCAGATGCTGCTGTGTGGGGTTCTTTGCTTCTTGCATGCCGTATTCATTCTAATGTTGATCTAGGAGAACATGTAGCAGGACGCCTTTTTGAGACAGACCCTGAAAATGCTGCTCGTTATATCATGTTGTCCAACATCTATGCAGAAGTTGGTAGGTGGGACGATGTAAAAAGAGTGCGCAAAATGATGAATGACATGAGAGTAACAAAGATACCAGGATGCAGCTGGACGGAGGTCAAAAACCAGGTTTATGGTTTTCTCACATGACCAGAATCAAACACTCGTATCCACTAGGTTACGGAAAGGTTGGACTAATTGGAAGAGGAAAAGGAGGCAGGTTATGCATGATAGGCAAGGTTCAAGTTGCATGACATGCACAAGTAGAAAGATCATATCCTGGGCACCTCAGCCAACAACTTACGACTGCTATGGGGTATTTTCCAATGCATTCAGGTAGAAGTATCTCTCGTCTCATTTCATATTTGAAATTGCACAAGGGATGTAAAACCTACCTTCATTTTTTTCAAATTTTGGACAACATATTTTTAAAGCTTTTTGCAGTTATCTGGAATATTGCAACAATCAAAATGTGGAAATTTCCATACGTAACTTATCGGTCTTGCACAAGTAGGTGAGGTTGAGGTCAAAGTGGCCTAAGCTTTGTAACTATTGGAAGAATTTTGCATCTTTGGGCAATTAATTGAAACAAGTCAAACAATTTTTTAAATTAATTTTGAAGGTTTATAATTTCTTCTCTACTTGTCTACCCAGCCATAGGTAGTATTGTTTTTATTAGTGCTTATACATTGGGTCAATCACTTATTCTAAAACTCTCAAATACTTTTTAAGTTTCCATGTGTGTCTAGTCTTTAGTTGCATTGAGAGTAATGAAGTGCTCTATAGTCCAGTATGACATAGATGTTGTCATGTATGTACAATTGTGATAATATTTAAAAATAAATAAATGAGTGTAGATCCCTTTGAAACCCAGATCTATCAAATATCAAGAGGGATCCGATTTTTCTGAGATGTAAATATTTATATCATTTAATATGAAGAAATTGATACACCAACGCAGGTCCATGTTAATTTTAGATCTATCAAGTGCTGAAATGGATCAAATCCTTGAGTTGTAATTTTTCTGATCATATAAGGTAATCTATGGTGGGTGTAATGTCAACTAGCCTAATAGAATTCAGAACTCAAAATTTATGCAGAATTTATATGTCAAAATATAGTTTTGATTATTGTCAACATATACATATTTGCATTGTAACATTATTTGCTTCTCCTTTTATGTCGCATACCATCATCCCATGAATTCCACAAGTTTCAAATTCTTGATGAAACACTTGCTTCCCCTCATGATCAATGAACCTTTCAATGGAGATTCCATTAGAGAATCTTGAGGATCTAAAGTATCCCCATCAATAGACGTTTCCTTTTTACAGATATATGATGAACCTTATACTAGATGACCTTGTCAATTATGTTTTCAATTAGATTCCCAAGAGCTATATCCTTGACTCCCATAGATTCTAACCATCTTTCATGCTTCTCTATGATGTCCCGAGCTCTTGCTTTCAATGCTTCCATGATGCCTTGATGCATCTTGTTGACCCTGCTGCTTACACCTACCTACAAGTTAGTGAGAAAAGCCTTCAACTCCACAAGGTGTGGTTGGTGGCAGGGAACTCAGAGAAGAGACTGTCAAAGTAATCCCGACTCTCTATGTTTGAGCTATCTCCTAGGTTAGCTAAAGGGGGTGGTCCCTAATGAAAAGTTAAGTTAAAAGTGATATGAGTTTCTAGAAGAGTTGTTAGAGTTAAATATATTACTTCTTAAGATTTATAAGCAAAAATTGATACAAGCAATAACCATCAATACATAAGATAAGCATGAAATACATAAACAACCAGCGGCTTCAAAGTATTTCTCTTTAAGAAATGAAATTGTATTTGCTAAAATGAAGTGAAATGCTTTCAAATGGAAAGCCAAAGTAATCCTGAAAAGTGAAACAATAAATTGTTAGCACAAAATATTATAAATGCTTTTAAGATAAATAAGTCTACAAATCAAAGCATGGAAACTATCTTGCTCAAAAAGACACAATTAGAAATCTACTTGTGAGAATGAGATGATAAAAATAACTCAAATTTTAGACCAAGATGACAACATGCAATTAAGTTTGCAACCCCAAAATAATAGTACTTGAAAGTGAAATCAACCATTCATGACAATATGCAATTAAACCAAAAGATAAGCCAATTTCCATGTACAAGAAAATTAAACCTATTGCAAAATTAAAATAGATTACAATGTTTGCATCCAAAGTGTCTCTTGAAATAAGATTTGCATGTGAGGCTTTAAACCATTAAGATAGCAAGAAATTTAAGAACTTTGCTAACAAAACAAATGTGATGGAATGTTGTTCTTGGTTCATTTTATTAATTAGTGCCAAGGAAACGTTATAACTGAATTCTAGTTCTTAGACCTCATCCTCGCTCAAATATTTGGATCTCACAATGAGGAGTCAATAGAGAAAAATTGTCTAAATACTTGATGCATGTAAAATGTGTTTAATGGTGAAGCATAAATAAACTTGGAACTATGTTCAAGCCAAATAAGATCAAGTAAAAAGTGGTTGGATGCAAAAAATCTAAACCTGTTATGGATTTAAAACATTTAGTAAATTAAATTAAAATGCATGCAAAATCAGTGTGATGCATGTTGTGTTAATTTCTCAATTATATGATATGCATGCAAAATGAAATAAATCAACAAAGTCCAACCACCAAGCCCCTCCAAAAGGTGGAGAGATATGGATACCAATGGGTAAAACTCATGTTTCAAAAATAATTTTTTTTATTAATTGTTACAAGAAAAAAAAAAGACAATGAAGTCTTCTCTAAAATCTAAGGAAAGCCTTAACAAATTGACATTGAACCTCGCTAAAAATTTCTACAATTTGAGGCCCACAAAGGCTCAACAAAATGCATATTTTTTTTTTAAGAAGAGAAAATAAGCCTCTTCTATGGCCACGACCAAGAGAGAGAAAGAGATGGCCAAAATGAACTCGACCTCCCTCAAGAAGAATGTGGCCTTATCCAAGATGAATTCGGCTTAAAGGTGGAAGTAATCACTAAATCTAAGCTCCAAGGTCCTGTATGCAAACTTAAAAGCAATTTTCTGATGATGAATCCCACAAATCGCTGTAAGAGGACAGGTTAGAAACAATCTACAACAACAAATGTTAGCTCAAGATAACTACTTAGTATGTTACAAAAATAATCTACAAGAGGCTAGGCCAAAGAGTATGAACAAACTCTTCTCATTGACTAGCTATGACTTAACTCTTTGAAATAGCCAGATATTGATAAATGAAGTACAAGACGTAAAAATAAAATTTTCCAAGTTTGATAGTTTGATGCAATAAATAAAAACTTTAAGAAACTTGAAAGAATTCCTACAAGACACAAATAAGATATAGATGAGACTTTGGAATTCAAAACATGCGGGTTCTCCTTGAATATTTTTCTTGAATGGATTGATTTCTCCAAAAATTTCCCCACACACTTGAAAAGCTTGACCAAATAATGATTCATCTACAAAACTTGACCACAAATCATTAAATCGACATCAAATTAAATAAGGTGCAGTGGAAGGAATTCCTAGAGATACATCTATTATCCACCAGAAGATTTATTTTCCTAAAGCGAATAATTAATTCTTATGTTAATAATGAGATAATTGTATACTAATATAACTTGAAACAAGCATGAAAGAAACAATGACACGAGGAAATAAATAGAAGCATAACAAAAAGTCAAGAATTTACAACATATGCACGGAAAAGAACACCATCACGCTTTACCCCAAAGACTGTTGTATTATA
Organism: Pinus taeda; assembly: GCA_000404065.3. Classification (NCBI taxonomy): domain Eukaryota; kingdom Viridiplantae; phylum Streptophyta; class Pinopsida; order Pinales; family Pinaceae; genus Pinus; species Pinus taeda. The sequence continues at coordinate 233,371 of APFE030573592.1, read as the reverse complement.
TTGCAAGTAGTGAATACAATCCCGCGAGTCTCCTCAAGCACAATAACCCATATTACATGATACATATGAGAGCACATAACCTCATTATATAGAGAGTTGGGAGCAAATCCAAAGGAAAAATGCATGTGAGAACTGAACTTGGAGCAAATCCCAAGGAAAGAAAAGTCAAGTTCGATGTGGAGAAGATGGAGACACCAAAGCAAAATCGAATTCCATATGTGCACATCAAGGGAAATCGAATTCCATATATGGCATAGTAAACTCATCCATGAATGAATCCAAGTACCGTGATAACTCCATTCAATAAATACAAACTCGAATTAAGTGATTCTACATATGTAGATGATCCCAAGGTAGCTCTGCGTAGGTCCTTAAGAACTGTGTGATTCCTCTAGTGCAACTCGTAGTATGGCCAAGTGAAACTTGTAATCCTCAAGAGTGGAGTTCTATGAGTAGAAGAACCTGAGATAACTGTGAGATATGAGGCCCCACCTAATCTTCAGTCCAAATATACCATAGAATATTCCTTCAGTGCATGAGCTCCTCTAATAAATTGGTCGATTTTCCACATTTGCAATTGCTGCTTTATCTCTGGGAAATTTGATTTTATGAAATATTGGTGTATTTATGATGTAGTGTGCTTAGTAATCTTGCACATGTCCGTTGACTCAAATCTTTGACTTAGGATAATTTCCAAGTCATTTTGTCATATGAAATAATTTATTTTTCTCTATTTTATTTAATTCTAGCCTAATTAAAAGCTACAATTTCCACTAAACTTAGGAAATGTGGGTTTTGAGGGTCCAAAACACATTATTAACCCCTCAAAGTGTGTCATAGTAGAAAGTTGAGGGTGAGAGGTGTAATTTTTATTACTCATACACCATACAACTTCTTTAGACTACACTTATTAAAATTTACATACAATTTTATTTGTAATTTTTGACCGGCGGAAAATTGAAAAAATTAAAAAAAGACTAACTAAGCCTAACCAAATTCCATGAAATTTTTTATGTGATTTAGTATGGTAATATACATCGAATCTATACACTAAGATGTGTTAGGGGCTCAACCTTCAAATTGTTACCCCGGCTTTGGGATTATCTCATAGGGTTTGCCGAATTTGAACTTTCATGTTCGAAATTTGGCGAACCCAAAAAAGAAGTTCAAATTCGTTCAAGTTCGACGAACTTGATAGTCGAACCTTAAATTCGAACCTAAACGAATTTGAACTTGAAGGCGAACCTAAAGACGAACCTGAAGCTGAATTTTATAAAGTTTTAATTTTTTTTGGGGTTCGAGGTTAAAGTTCGGGCGGTTTTTGTTAGTTGTTCTAGGATTTATGAAAATAACCATGGGCAACACATGGTTTTCTCTTGTTCCACTTCCCGCCAATTAGTTTCCCACGCTGGTCACTGGTTTGGCTTTATTTACAATGGTTGTCGATAGATTTTCACAAGCCAACTTCAGTCTGAGTGTACTCGCTTTATTGTGCTCAGTTTTGTTGTTGTTGTGTTGTATTCTATACAATTTCCTGAATTCAGTTTCTAGACGCTGCTTGTCCTTGCCGCTTGGAGTGTGAAATGAATCGTGGTCATGATTTGTGGCTTGTGATTTCTCCATGATTTTGCAATATAATTTTATTGTAATTTGTATGTTTAAATTCTAATTATGTTTTAATTACGTGATTTTTTTTCGAGATTACAAGTATTTGGCATTATACATATTCTTTTCTTTTAAATTTTAGAGATTGAAAATTATGCCATTTCTTTTTGTATTTGCAAACTGCAATGGTGTATGTAACTAATGTCATTGATAATTAGATGCTATTATGATTAAGTTATTCATGTATGTTTACTAATAAGTATTAAGAATTTTTACTCATATAGTTTTATTGATTTATTTCGATTTTTTATTATTTTATGTCATATATAATAATATATATATAATATATATATATATATATATGTTGAAAAATATGTATAGTCGAATTTAATGTCAAACCTCATCGAAAATTCGAATTCGAATTGAACTTAATCGCTTCCGAACTCAAATTCAAACCCGAATTGTGTGACATAGCTTTGGGGTAAAAAGTGAGCGAAAACACCTAGAAAATTATCTGCCTCTGAAAAAGAAGGGATAATTAATCAGATAAGAAAATCATTCCAAGGTGTACTTGTTTGCTGATCGAGTCCCAACATCCTAGGCCTATTACAGACTCAAAACTCATCATTACCGGTATCACTTATTACAATTCGCCACAAGGTGTGGAATTTGGGTACAAGAAAGATGATGAAAAGATAGAAGTAGAGTTAAAAAACTTTGTTGGTTGATGATATCTGATGGTACAAGTGTCCTTTGGATCATCCTTGGCCATGGAGTCTTTCATATAATTATCAGGTGTCATTCTAGTGGTCAACACATCCCATTATTTCACTTAGTGAATCGTGATAGCCATATCTTACAATAGAAGGCTTAGGAACTTGAAAAGAACTTATGTGAGGAACACTATCTCAACAATGGAGATCTATTACTTCTTCTTTCTTGGATTTCTTCTTTTAAGCTTCCTCCAATTCGTTGGCGATATGAGCTTCTTCTCTTTCTCTTTTGCTATTGTCCCTTTTGATCTTAGGACAATCTCTTTTGTAGTGCCCATATTCTTGACACCCATAGCATTGAATCTTAGCCATGCCCCTTTTCTTTTTCCGAGAACCAGATTTTCCACCCTTTTTCCTTGTCATTGTAGAATAAGCTTGATTTTGCTCACTTGCTCCCACATCAAATTTGGCCTTTAGTTTAGATTCTTCAATTTTGCATAGTGTCCATAGATTCTGGAATGGAGTAGCTTATTTCTTCCCATATATACTTGAAGTAAAGTTCCCTACTCTTCTGGTAGTGCATTTAATACAATTGTAGTCATTTCTCTATTAGACATGACTTCTTTCAGAGCTTGTAGTTGATCCTGAATTTCAGATATCCTCATAAAGTATGAGGCTGTTCTATCTTCCCTTGATATCTTCAGCTTGTAGAGTTCTTGCCTTAATGAGATGACTTCTCCAACAATGCTTACAGAATACAACTCTATTTCTTTTGAAGTTTCGAATTTGGATATATATATGGGATGAGGGGATCCTTGATGGGTTCTATGAGAATCCTTTGAGCCCTAACTTTCTCTTTCATATACTTTGCAAGAGCTTGAGCATCTTCCTTTCCCGGTTTTGCGATAGATCCTTTAACATGTTCCATCACCTCATTTTCAATGAAATTCAGATATGTCATTTTCTTCCATGCAAGATAGTTTGAAGCTCCAACCAATTTGTTGCTTTTCTCGCAAAAAGACATTTTGACAGATTCAGATGTGGACATAAATATACTTACTTGATATGATGTTCCTCCTTGCTGTTTCTTTGATGTTGATGATGATATAGAGAATAGAAAACTTCTCCTTAATGAAGGTAGTGTTCATCAAGAATGATCCTTGATCCCACAAAGAGTGAGATTTCTTTGGATCCTTGATGGTGATCTCTTGATTTGTAGATCACTTCAACTTGAGTAGATGTAGGGTTTTAGCCTTCTTTTCTTGATGATGATCTCAATACTTCTTTCTAGACTTCTTTGATCTAGGGTTATGATGCTTCCTTTGTAGATCTTGACTTCAAGATGATCTTCACTTTGATTCCTTCCTCAAGATTTGATCCTTGAGTGTCCCTTAATAAGATGCCCTTCCTTGATTTAAGCACCTTTGCTTTGATTCCATGTTGAGAAATCTAGGTCATCGAGATCAAGTGATTTCTTTTCTATTAGTAACTGCTTGTGAATGCTTTTTACTTTTTGATTAGGATCTTCTTTTAAATATTTTATTATAATGTTTTTCTTCATCAAACAACTACCAATGCATAAACCATAAAGAGACAAGAGACAAAATATAGGCTATTAGCCAGGGCCAAAACCTCTCACGCTTGAGAGGAAAACCCGACCAAATTCTTCTTCTTATAGCGATTCCAATTGACGAATACCAAGACCAAGACCCTTGACCTATTTGCCTCTCCAAGACCAAGACACAAGTTCCCTTCCATTTCTTTTCCTTTGTGCCCATGTCAATACTAGTCAAGCTTTTGCTCCTTCCTTCTTCTCGGCTACCCTTCAACCTCGACTTCCTTCTACTTCAGACCTGCAGTTTATTTCGGTCCAAATTGCAGCATGTGAGAAGTATGATAACCAACTTCTATACCTTGTCATCACTTTGCTTGGAGGGGAGACTCCCTCACATACTTCGACTTGATGACTTCAACTTCTTAAGTGACCTTGCCAACCTTGAATCCTCTAGTAATATTCTCGGTTACTTCTACAACAAAAGCTGCCTCTTTACTTCGCGCGTGTGACAAGATAGAGCCCAAAATAGACCTGAAATTGGTTTGATCTTCTTCTTTCACTCGCTGGTTATAACCTACCTTCCTTGACCCTTTTGCCGATCTTCGCATTACTTATAAACTTCGGACCTGCACCGAAATTCTTGCTCTGAAATGTGGACGTGCTGCCCTATTTATAGTTTTTGTAGCCTCATAATAAGCCGACTTGTCATCCAACTAGGCTGACGTGTCATTCGGAGAGATATTATTATTCCTTTTGGAGCCGACTTGAAGGGAGATGCTTGTGCTTGTCTTGGAGGGCTATTTATACTTATCTAATGACTCATACAAAATGTAACATGCCGAAGAAGGGTCCTTCATACATGACATTGGCGCAAAACATCCCATTCTTCGGTGCCATGATGAAATTTTGTCTTCAAGTACCAATTCATTGTTATAACATCCAAGGTATGACAAAACAAATGGACCCACTCCGGCTGAGGCTTCGCTCCATATACTTCAATCCATTTGGCTAAATGATCGCGCGGATCATTTCCCCCGTCATACTTTTCTGTTAGCCGTACCTGCAGGTGGCCAAAGCGTATCCTCATCATCCTTCTATATTCGCGCCAATCCTCAAAACTGTCCTTGTGTGTACCCCACCATCTTGTGATTGTAGCACGCAACGCCCAATCTAATGCCTGGAAGCGATGTTTCTCGGGCACTTCTCTTTTGAATGCATCCAAAAAGTGATCAACGTCAGTTAACGCGTCATAGTGAGTGAAATTTCTTACCTCTGATGATACATAGCGCAATGACTTGGTCATCATATTACAGCGCAACGTAGAGACTTCATGCGGTCGCAATGCAGTGCTTTAGTTCTTCGTCCGAATTTGATGTGCAGGAACTCTCGCGGTCCCATGCAATACGTCTGTCTGCTATCGGATTCACCCAATCTTGGTCTCGCGCCGATATCTTGTAAATCTGGTCCAAATTGTCATCACTTTCATAATCCTGGACCAGTTCTGTCTAGCGTGGTCCTTCTGCAGGGATCTAGTGGCACCACTACGCGGAACAATTTTTTCTCAAATATCATCCTTCACTTCTTTAGGTTGATTAGCCCATTCATGTCAGTGGCCTAATCAATCCCAAGGAGTGCGGGGTAGGGATTTCTATCATCCACAATCTCTATTACTTCAAAATCTGTCAATGCGCTCGCACCTTTGATATCAACTGTTACCCCTTGCAACATCCCCATTGGGATGATTTTCTGTTGATTCGCCATCCTTAACTGGATCGGAGACCATTACAGCGCAGGTATCCCCATTCTTTCCCATGTTTGTTTCGACAAAACAATCGCGTCGGACCCCAGATCCAATATAACTTGGTCCATTTCGTATTCTCCTATATGCGCGGTGAGTCTCGTCTCATGTCCAGTCCTTTCCCTATGCTTACCAGGCTTTTTGACTACGCGCGGTTCGCCAGTAGCGTTGTCCTTGCTAGCGCACCAATTGATCAGTTCTTGTAGTCCCTTCACAACCTTACTATCGCGGAGCAGTTTCATGCAGGTCTCCAAGAACATGATAATCATGGATGGGTCCATTTGTTCAATTGGTTTCTCTCGACTTCCTGAGGTAGAGGCCTCAACCAAACTTTTCTTCGCTTCCATAAATGTTTCTTTTGCGTGTTCCAAATCAAACCCAATCTCCTTTTCTAGTGCTTTGCGGACCCACTCACTTTCTGCAGGCTGCTTCGCTTTATCCTCACCAGTCATTGTTCCACTTCGCAACATAATGTTTACCTTAGGGTTTTCCTTGCAAGACTGAACCCTCATCATCTGTAGGTTTCGAGTTGGCTGCGGAGGCTGTGCCCCCTTTTCGCGAATCTTAGCCAACAATATAGGGCAATCCTTCGTCGCATGGTCAAATTGAGTACAATAGCGGCATGACAACTGCGTCAGATTTGGGCAATCTTTCGCATAGTGTCCTGGTCCTCCACAATTCTAACAAATAAGTTGCCCTCGACCTCTACCAGATCCTCCTCCACCTCAGCCTCGGCCGTGCTCCTGATACTCACCTCGCGCTCCTCCAGTGCCTTGGTCTGGAGGCCGCATTTCTACTTGCACCCTGTATGTAAGTGTCCTATCCATCATTAATTCGTAACTATGACAATTATGCTCGACATGACCCACTGATTGACAGAAATTGCAGAAGAGTTGTTGTGGCGTTTGTACGAATTTCTGCAGGGAAATAGGACACCATAGCGCGGGCCCAGTACTTGGCCCTGCTGTAGCCTCCGGCCTCAGAGGCATCGGTCCCCCTGTTGCAACATAATTCGCAAAGACTGGACAATGATCCTTGTCATGCCCCTGACCTTTGCATTTTAGACACCAAACTTCTTCGCGCACCTCTGGCTGAGTTGTTCTGTCTTTCTTCAGGCTTTACATTTCGAGGCAAAGGTTCCACAACTACGTGTGAATCTACCAAACCCCCAGGTTAGCATTCTGCATTGGGGTCTTGTGCAATCTCATCGCGATTTTCAGAGCTTACGCCTGGGTCTCGATCTTCTGTTGTGATAGTGCAACCCTTAGGTGAGGCAGGAGTGAGGCCACAAACCATTCGCGGTGCAGCCCATCAGTCAGATTCATGTTGGCTTCACGAATCGTACACTTCAATCTTTGATCCAAATCCCAGGGCGTCTCTCCAAGCTTCATCATGATCTCCTTGAATCCCACAATGGATTGCGCTTAAGACTTAGGTCTACTGAATTCCCTATTCAGCGCAGTCTGGATATCTGCCAACGCGGACATCGGGTTGTCAGTACTGTACTTAATGTACCACATTAGTGCGCGGTCCTGCAAAGCACTAACCAATGTTGCTTTCTTCATTTGATCGTCCGTGATACTCTGAGCTTCCCATATAGCCTTCGCGACGAACCAAAACTGGTCTGGATCTTCATTTCCTACGCCTTTGAACACAGGTAGCTTTATGGAGTTCGCCATGTTGAATCGCTGTGGAGGTGGCGGTGGTGTGGGTGAGGGGGTAAGCGGTGGAGGTGAGGATGGAGGCGGTGTGGGTGTTCATGGGAACCCTTGTCTCATCAACTAAATAACGCTTAGCGGAGAAACCTGTGTTGTTCCTTCGTCGTCACTCAGAGGGGGTTCAATTAGCGCGCTATATTCATGACTTTTTCTTCCTCCGTCCCTGAAAGACCTTCCACTTCGCGTAGCTCCAAACATCAAGGTAACTGCATGACCTGCTTTTCACACAAGAGCATCTTAATCCAAGTATTTAATGATTTCAAATACTTACCTCTCGGCCCCTTGAAGAAGTGGTGCTCTGCTTCGCTGTAACTGACCGAAGTATCGACCGCGAACTCTGTCACAAACCCTCCTATGATACGATCGAGCCAATGATCGACAGCGCGCACAATCTTATCTTCGAGGCTTCCAATTTCCGTACTAACTTCGGGGTCTAGACAATCAAATCGTCAAGCCTCCACATCCCTTGGCCGTCTGCCAACTTCGCGATCCACTCGTATAATTCAACCGTGAAGGAACAAAAGAAGATTTCGTGTATCTTTGTGTACAGATATCTATCCAACCTCTGTTCTTTCGTCAATTGCGGATTCCTGTTTTCCTGTGCCGCGAATTCGTGGATCTTTCTATCCAACTAGTCTTCAGTCTCCTTCTTAGTTGGATTCCAATGATGTGACATCACACATCTTGTTATGCAGATTCCGACAATGAAACCATTTGTTGGTTTGATGGGCCCTGACCCAGGTTCAATGTTAGTCAGCCAAGCAAATCCCTACACTATTGGCCCTTTCGGCATTAGCCCGCAGAGTGCGGATTGAAGTCTCACCCGAAGCAGTATGGGGGGATGTAGGAACTAAGTTTCCGCACCTGGAGATGGTTGTGATGTTGGTTTTACACCTTAACTCTGCCTTCACGCAGATCGATAAGCCTTTAGGGCTTATCGATGTACTTCTTTATTAGTTTTTTAGTCCGCGAAAGCCTGCGATCGTCCTTTGCGTAACCCTAACAAGTGATTCAGGCACTTACACACTTCTGTAACTACTTTGTTGTATAGTTTCATGAATTTTATTAAGTGTTTGTCAATTCTATCATGCAATTAGGATTATCTTTGCGTAAACATATATCTCTAGTTGCGTTCATATAACAGAGGAAAACATATAGATTCGCGCATCAAATTAGCAATAAAACATAAACCCAGTGCTTAACATAACATAATTACATGCAATTGACAGAAGTAAAATACACAGTAATTTCAAAATACTCTTCTTTATGCGCGAATCAATTATAATAACACTTGATGATTCTTCCCCTTTCTATTTAAGACTCTTTATATCTTTATGATATCTAAAACTCTAACTATTAGTGGTCCTGTTGACCACTAGAGTGACACCTAAAGATTTTTTGAAGATTTCATTCATGCCCAAGGATGTACCAAAGGCTTCTTGTACCATCAAAGATCATCATATCACCAGAGTTTTTCAACTCTACTTCTTCTCATCATTTTCTGTTATACTCAAATTCCACAATCCCTGCGGGGACAATGTGAAAATGATACTAGTATGAGGATTTGAGTCATGTAACAGGCCTGGGTGGCCCGGGGCCTTGTCATGAAGTGAGTATTACTTTGGGAGGTTTTTTTCATTTGGTTTATTATCATCTCCTTACGAGGACTTAATAATTAATTGGGTTTTTTTCCTCCAAACATAACCCCAAGGCGGGAGTACGGCTTGATGGTTAGGCCTTGGGTGAGTCCTAGTGTCTAGGGTCATTGTATATTATCATACTAGATCACACAACAAATTTCGTGGTATTTGATTAGGTCTAGGGGGGTCATTTTTTAATTTTTAAAATTTCTCACAGGGCGGAAATTGGAATAAAATTTGCATATGAAATGTAATAAGTGATGTCTAGAGTAGTTGTATGGAGTATGAATAATAAAAATTACACCTCTCACCCTGAACTTTCTACTCTGACACACTTTGAGGGGTTAAAAATGTGTTTTAAACCCTCTTGTTGAAAAATGTGTAACTAAGTTCGGTTTTCATAAGTATGAAATGTATTTTTGATTCTTGTAAATTATGAAATAAAAGAAAATTATTATTATTGTTTTTGGAGCATGGGTTTTATGCTCAAGGTCTTTTATTTTATAAGTCAAATACCCATTGAGTGCTTCTAGGGCTTGTCCTAGGTCAAGAAGTCAAAAGAGTCATTGTCATAAGTTGAAGACCCCACTGGGCATGTTGTAACTTGTAAAGAAAAATATTTGCCTTTAGAAGTGTTAGAATTACTTGATGTAGAAGGTCATGGGGCAACGAAAGGTTCATTTAGAGAAAGCAAGAAACCTTAAAGATATTTTGAGTATGCTGCCTACATGACAAAGCTAATAGAAGCAGAACCATCCACCTTTGAAGAAGCTGCCAACCATCAGGAATGAAAGGATGCCATGAATAAAGAGTACCAATCTATAATGAAGAATGGAGTTTGGGAAATTGTACCTAAGCCAGAAGACAAATCTGTGGTAATTTCCAAGTGGATCTACAAGATCAAACATGCGACAAATGGGAGTATAGATAAATATAAGGTAAGATTTGTGGCTAGGGGCTTCTCCCAACAAGAAAGCGTCGACTATGAAGAGACATTTTCTCCGCCAACAAGGTATATGACGATTCATTGATTGGTCTCTCTAGTATCATCAGTGGGATGGAACATCCATCAAATGGATGTCAAGGCTGCGCTTCTGAATGATACGATTGATGAGAAAGTCTATATAGAGCAACCCTTGGGATTTGAAGTTAAGGACAAAAAGGCATATGTTTGCAGATTGAAAGAAGCATTATATGGCCTCAAGCAAACACCAAGGGCGTGGTATGCTAGAATGGATGCATATCTTCAAAAAATAGGCTTCACAAAAAGTTTTGTTGATCCGAACCTTTATATCAAGGTTATAGATGGAGAACCTGTAATCATTCTTCTGTATGTAGATGATATTCTCTTGACAGGTGTAGATGGTCGAATTGAAGAATGTAAGAGGCAAGGAGCAACATAATTTGACATGAAGATCTAGGGCTTTGATGCATTACTATTTGGGACTAGAAGTCTGGCAAGGACCTAATGAAGTTTATTTGGGTCAAGGAAAGTATGTGATCAAGATGTTGAAAATATTTGATATGATGGATTGCAAATCTATGACCACTCCGATGATCACAAACTTGAAAAGACTAAGGAGTTCCAAATCAAGCCTTGTGGATCCTTCCAAATATAGGCAACTGGTTGGCTCGTTGATGTGCTTGGTGAACACTCGACTTGACATATGTTTTGCAGTAAACATTCTTTGTCAATTCCAAGTGGAGCCAAAGCATGATCATTGGATATCAGCAAAACATATAGTGAGATATCTGCGACGAACTATCCACTACTGCCTAAAATATGATAGAGGAATGATGTCCACTTGATTGGATATACATATTTCAACTGTGGAGGCAGTGAACAGGATTGAAGAAGCACTACGGGAGGATGTTTCAGTGTGGGATCCTCTATGATCTCATGGATGAGTAGAAAGCAAGACACAGTTGCTTTGAGTAGTGCTGAGGCCGAGTATGTTGCAACGTGTGAAGTAAGCAGGGAAGCGGTTTGGTTGAGGAAGCTGCTATCCGACCTATTCGAAGGATTGATGGACTCTACAGTGATACATTGTGATAACACTAGTTGTATATGTTTGTCTGAGGACCCATTATTTCATGGAAAGACAAAGCATATAAACAAGTATCACTATATTCGAGAGCTAGTACAAAATGGTGTGTTGTAGCTACAATATATCTCCACTGATGAGTAGGTAGTCATATTGATGAAATCTCCTCATAACAAGAAGCTTGTGTATTTGACAGACAAGCTTGGCTTGGTTGATATATCCTCCCTAGTTGAGAGGGAGAGATAGGCACGTCATTCTTGTCTTCACTTGGGAAGACAAAATGGGGGATTGGATAACCATTTGGCATTTGATACTCTTTTAGGATGTGGTAGGGCATCCAAGATAAGAGTAGTCATGGACCGATATTCTTTGAGGACTAGCTATCCAAGACAAGGATAACCCAAAGAAGGTCATACTCGGTGAACACTCGAGTAGAATATGTACCTTGAGAGACAATAATGATGGTGTCTATAAATCATTTGCCTCATTAACATTGTGCTTTGATCTTGTGGAGAGATAGAGCTGTTAGTTAAGGCCTTGCTATGTGACAATGCTGATTGATATGATGCTAGATAGATGGGTTACTAATCCGACTCTTCTTATGAGATCTCTTCAGATTGAGAATGACCATGTACTTCTTATGAATACCTCCCTAGTTAAAAGGGAGTGTTGAAAAATGTGTAACTAGGTTCGGTGTTCATAAGTATGAAATGTATTTATGATTCTTGTAAATTATGAAATAAAAGAAAATTATTATTATTGTTTTTGGAGCATGGGTTTCATTCTCAAGGTCTTATATTTTATAGGTCAAGAATCCATTGAGTGCTTCTAGGGTTTTTCCTAGGTCAAGAAGTCAAAAGAGTCATTGTCATAAGTTGAAGACCCCACTAGACACATTGTAACTAGTAAAGAAAAATATTTTTGTCTTTAAAAGTGTTGGAATACCCTCCAAGACCAAGTTGGCCCGACAGCTGCCAAGTCGGCCTAAAGAAAGAGCCACATCCACCCTTGAAAAAGACACTCACTCATCTCTCATTCTAGCGAGGGAAGAAGAAGAAAGAGGCAACGAAAGAGAAGAAGGACGAAGAAGTTTTTGTGTTTGGGCTATCTTTCTCTCTCACACGTGCTAGAGAAGACTAGGGTTTCTGCACTAACCTAGGGCATCCTTCCACAAGTTCGATCTTGGAGGAAAGGAGGCAAGGAGGTCAAGTGAAGGCTACCAAGTATCTTGCTCAAGCTCCAAAGGTCAGGGAAAGGAAAGCGAAGGTCAGAGGAGGGCTCTACAAGAAGATCGAAGTTCCCACATGTGGCAGCAACAACTACTGCACGCTGAAATTTCAAATCTGCAGTAGGAGGTCGAAAATCTTGCAACAAAAGGTCGAGAAGGTGCTATTGGAAGAGATTTGATTAATTTGACTACATCGAAGTTGGCACATCACTCAAAGAGGTTGGTCTTGGTCTTGGAGGGTATTGGTCTCAGTCTTAAGGTCTTGGAATTCGTCAATTGAAGAATCTATAAGGAAGAGAAGAGATTTAAGAGTTTTTCTCTCAAGAGGAGAGGTTTTGCCTTGGGTTGCAACTTATATACCACGTCATTGTGCTTTTTGTTTTGGTAGCTGTTTGATGCTTCACACATATAATAATAAGGAACACAATTAATAAGAAAATGAACCACAAACAATTATCAAGTAAAGAGAATTAATCATAATCATTGCCCTATTAAATTCTCAACACCTCAAAACCCACTTTTCCTAAGTTCAGTGGGAAATCTGGCAATAAATTAAATAGAGAGAAATAAGTTGCTCCATGTGAAAAAATGACATAGAAATGACTTGGAAATTATCTCAAGTCAAAGGACAAGTTAGAGGATGATTTGGCACGTTGCATCATAAATACATGGCCCACTCAAGGAAATCGAATTTTTTGACATAGATGCAGCAACTTTTGATTGGAAAATTCGAATTTGTGGCGTATTTGAGATGATTTGGTAGAACACTTGGCAGATATTTTTATGGAAAATTGTTCCCACATTGTTTCGCACCCATATACACTAGTCATTTCATCATGGAATTCGATTTTTCTTGAGGGATTCTTGATGCTACTTGGAAAATTCGAATTTGCATGAAGGTGCTTTGGGATTGTCACCATTTTCCTTGGGATTGACTCCCAAACTTATATATAACAAGCGCTTTGTGCTCTCACTTAGGTATCCATTGTTTCTAGCTATTGTGCTTGCAAAAGTGCTGCTACCTTGTACACTTTTCAAGATCTTTAATAAAAAGACTTTAGGGATCCATTCATGGGTGTTCTTCTTTTGGAGCATGGTGCATTGTGAGCTATTGGTATAATTTTTTCTATGCTTTGAGTTATTTCATTTTCCATGTATTCTTGTGAACTTGTTAGTGCAAAGCTATTTTGTATTAACTTTTGATTTGAAAATAAGCTCTAGATGATGAAAGTTCTAGTTTATTTTGAAATAAATATCTAGAAATTTCAATTCATTGTTTGCTTATCCAAATCTACATGGACTAATGTGTGACTTGAGTATTGTAGAATAAATTTTTTTGGATAAAGCGTGAGGGAAAGAACTACTACTGGAAGATGTCCGCGGCTACGTTGCTCCAATTACCGAGAGACCAATTCCACCCAGCCAGACTGAGCAGAGCCTTGCTGCTCAATCCAGTAAGCTTCTCAATAGAAGCTCACTGTCCCCCGTGCCCAGAACCTCAGAATGCTTAAGCGCTCTTCCAATGGCCGATTTTCTTCCCTTCTGAATTCCTCCTCCTGGTTTTTCCTCCGATGTTCAACCCCCTTCTAAAACTACGCCTACCTCTATATGTAGCTCTCCGTGGCGGTGACCGCCCTGTTCAGCAACGATTCCACCGTTTTCCATCGTGGTGACAGCTATCTTTTATGAGTGTGAGTCACAATCCGTTACAAGTGGTGAAATGAAAATCCCCTGTTTTCTGAGATCATAAGGTATTTATAACTTTTTAGGATGACCATACGTATCATTAACTTCATAATGTTTACATGTACCTTATCATATTACATTGTTTGTATTTAACTTTATGATGTTTATATATATACTTTTGTTGATTTATATTGGTTTTTAATATAAAGTTTAGAACTTTATATTAATTAATTATTGATATTAATACTAAATCTTTATTCTATTTTATTAATATGCTTTTTATGAATATTCTGGAGCATATAATATATATATATATATTTATTCCTCTTGATTCAACCATACATTACACGATATTGACGAACGAGTAGAACTTATTTTCCCACAAGGGACATGGTATTTAGCACTTATAATCAATTTAGTATAAAATACTAGTGCGGTGTATGCAACACATGCATATGTAGCTATCATATGCATGTACCGTATACCTGCTATTATGTTTGTGTTCTTTGTATTATAGATGGGTCGTTACATACGCTCCCCTTTCAGAAAACTTCGTCCCGAAGTTAGAGTTTTTATCTTATCTGATTACTTATGATAGTAATTAGTAATTTAGTACCCCTTTCTTAGGTTTTAAAATTTTTATTTTAATATCAAGAGACTATAAAATTAAAGTTTTAGGTTTATGATTTTAATGGACATGTCTTGCCCTATCTAGATTCCCAAGCTATTCTAAAATCATCCTATCCTTCCTAATCTCTTCCGCTCCCATCCTATCCGTCCTCTACTGGAGTACGTCATGGCATCAGTTTTACTGACCTAACCATTCATAAACTCTAAGGTGACAGTGTCAGTTATACCGACCTGATTCCCAGTAGGCATCCAGCAGTCATCATCACATGTCTAGGGGAGCGTGATTCGTACAGTCCTCCCATGACTCTAGGGTTCGGAGGATAAACGGTGGGCAACACCTCCACCCGTCCCAGTGGAATTAGGGCTAATACCCTATCATATAATCACTTTGAGCTTTAATTGTTCTGAGGTTTTGTCATCACGTGGTCATCCCGGTAACTGTTTATTATTTGCAATCATACACTTATCCATGCATTCGTAAAATGTGCATCAGCATATTCAAATAACTCATGTATTATTCACATATATCACTACAATATTAACATATTTTGCCATATTCCATGCATGTCTTTTGACTTTCATTTAAAATGTATTTACTCCCTGATTTCTATTCCATTGATCATATTGAAATGTATAAATAAAACAGATTTAAATATCTTAATTCCTATCAAAAGTAAAATCATTTAATTGTTTTAAACTTTACTTTGACAACTATAATTTAGTAAGATCAACAACATATATCGTTTTGGTATCCATGTACCAGCAGAAGTTAAACATACATTATCTCACAAAATTTCACGTTTATCTATAGTCATTCAAAATGTTCTGAGTCTCTGATTGCAGTGAAGTAAATATATACTAAACATAGTTTAAAGTTCTTCAAAATTGACATAGGTTAGGGTATCTTTGACATATGTCCTCTGTATTTTCCCAAGTAGTTGATCCAGGACTATACTTGTCCCATTGGACCTTAACTTGGTCCACCAGGCGATTCCTGACCTATCAAAACCTACGTTCCAGTATACGTAATGGTTCGACCATTATGATTCGCTTGTCCCATACTTGAAGATCCCACTATAGTGGGTTGATGCGCTGTTTGTTCGTTGCTGATTACTGCATGAATTCTATGATTACCTTGATTGTTTGATACTAGTCCCTCTCCAGTCCTATGCAATATATTCGGCGAAGCTTTTGGGAAATCACGTTGAAAATGCAGTCCCCCACATCCCCAACAATTAAGCTGCGCTGATCCTCTTGAATCAGGACATGAATTTCTAGAGAACGTGCTTCGTCCTCTCATGTTGGTTCCTCTCGAATTTCTTCCTCTACTGGCAGTCCCTCGATATGTCCATGGACTGGTGTTTGATGATCCCGCGGCTATAGTGTTTACTGCCATGGGAGCTCTCGTCCCTATATTTCCTGGGGTAAACTTGTTACCGTAAGGTGGCCTTGAGCTACCTCCTCTGAAGAAGTTCCGGGGAGTCTTTCCTGGAAATCCTAATTGGACAGGCCCTGTTGGCCCCATATCCTTTTCGATCCCTAGGTGCTCTTCTGCATAACGACCACATTCGACTGCCTCGGCTATTGATGATGGCTTCCACATGCTTACCAAGGCTCTAATGCGAGGATTTAACCCAAATATGAAGCGTTCAGCTTGACGTTCATCCGAATCTAAGTAGTGAATGTATTTTACAAGCTCCATAAACCTTATCTCGTACTCTTCCACCGTTTTATTTCCCTGAATTAACGTATGAAAGGCTCTTGCTTGCTATTGTTGAAACTATGGAGGTAAATACTTTGTGCGAAACCTTTCCTCAAATAGTTCCCAAGGGGCATTATCTGATGTAAGGTGTAGCTTCTTTTCCAGATTTCCCCACCAAATCAAGGCACTTTCCTTTAGGTGAAACATGGCAATTTTTGTTTTTGCCTATGACGAATATTCTCTTAACCTAAAGCATCTGTTCATTCCTTCCAACCATGCTTCAGCGCGTTCACCTGCCCGCCCTCTTAAGAATTCTGGGAGCCTGATTTTCTGAAGCTCCCTAGAAATGTCTTCTTCCGATCTTCTGGGCTCAAAATTCTTTGGTTCTGCTGAACTGGTGGCCAAATGTTGAGATTCCTCTTTGGTTTTAGCCTTAGTGGATTCTTTTAATGTCTCCAATAAGGCTTCCAAGGAGTTCATTATCATAGTCAACTCTGGCGCTGGGGCGATTGATGTTGATAATGGCCTGGGTGGTGATGATGAGGACGATGATGGCGACGGTGTTTGCATTAATGGTGGTGATGCTGCTCCATCACGTCGTCGTCGCTCATATGTCTTTACCATTGTAATGGTTCCTGAACACATAACAAAATTTTATCAAAATTTTGAGGTAGACAACCGAATTTAACGCAAAAATTTCTTTTGCGACTTCACATTCATAAACGGGTATAGTTTTGCTATTTTTACCCGCTAGGCGAATCTTACTGGTACCGAGGTCAAGGAGAGTGGTCTCGTGACCTCCTTGTCCTAATGCAGGGTATTCTATCCTAATATGAATAATGCAGAAGTGTATGGTTATTAGCTCCTAAGGTAAGACATCTAAAGTTTGTTTACCTAATAACGCTCATACAAAATAAATGTTAAATATCTTGTTACAAAGTACGTCGGTAACATACCCGCCATACCTCAATCTAGTTATTACATTTAAGGGAGGTCATACATATTTATATTCTGAATATATTACTTGGATATGGATTAAGTCTATAAAAGAAGGTTTGTTTTGGTTCCCTATTAGTTTGACTTTTAGCCGGGAAATTTACCATAGACATGTCATGATTAAAATCTAGAAGAGATACAATTCAGCATTCTACCATACCATAAATGTAGGTTGGGGGTCAAACTGAAGGGTAAATTCAGATCAATAGTCAAATTGTGCAAAAATGTAGGTCAGTGGCCTACATATTGCAATTGATCAGGCAAGGTAGAAAATGGTTCTTTTAATGTTTCTACAGTATCCTATTTTGAAATTCGAGTGACCGAGGACCAAAAGCACTACTACCAAGAATATAGATCCTAAACATTCTTGTCAATATGCAGTGGAGGATGCAGTGCTGAGAGGGTTTCACATAATGATAATCTGCAATCAGGCTTTACTTCAGACAGGTCAAGGACTTGCACATTGTATATGCTTCACAGAATGATCCTAAAATTTTATAAGAGTGGTTAGACCTCAACCAATACAGCAGAAGGGAGATATGGAGCAACTATTATGTAACCCAATCACGCTAAGTTGGAATTTTCTAAAATGTAAAATAGAAGATCAATTTATTTATGATGAATATGGTAAATGGCTAGTACACGACAAGAAATTTTAACAGTAAAGACAGTTTTCAAAAGCATCTAGACGTCAAACAAAGCATATTTAGCAGCATTTAAACAAAGCATCTGGGCGTCACACTGAAGACCTTCCAATGTTCAAGGTTATCAAGTAATGATGGTCTAAAATTTACTTGCAGACTAAACTGTCCATTTAAAAAGTCACATGTAGGTTGCAAGGTTGATGCGGCAACAACAAGTGAATCCACCAAGGCTTTATGCTCCCTAGGGACAGGTTATCTTTATAATATTCAAGTATTTGTTGAATCTGCAAAGCCATATAAATTTCCAAACTCTTCATCTTTATAGCCCAACTTATTCCAAGCATCACAATCATCTTCAACCTGAGGACTTATATCTGTCTCCCTATATAGGACAGCAAAGGCTCCTTCCTGAACTGGGATTTTGGCATTTAGACAAGTCCATTTGAATATTACCTCCTAAATTTGGCAGACCACTTTCTGGACAAGACCATACCCCAAGAATCCGGAATATATACTACAACTACATCCATTGAAAGAGGTAAAGCAAGGTGGTTTGCCAACCTCACTTGCAAGTATTTAATAATACCGCAAACCTTGATTTCTCCTGAATATACATAAAACTTTGTGTGAAACCTGAGAATTTCCATTTCCCTTAATATGACTACTTTTATCCTGTTTGGCACACCTTGTTTTTGGTAATATAGCTGATAAAAGCATGAAGTCATATGATTAAACATAATATGAACATTCCAAATGTAATTCTGACCAAATAGTTGAAACAGAATAATTCTCTAAGAGTCGTTACAGAATATTATACAGCGAAAACATTATATTGTTCTCAAACTGCGGCCTAACAATTCATTAAATATTTTAAGGGTAGTTAATTTTTGTTGCAAGAGATTCAAAAGACTTGACAATTTTTTTATTTTATTTTATTTTATTTTTATTTTTTTTTCAATGGACTTTCTTAAAACATTTCTGTAGAAAGTTGAATCAGAAAGCAGATGAGCTGTCAAAGGAAGCATTGACAATGCATTCTGGTTCTTTCGGCTATATGAATTCAGGGATGGCCAAGGTTCTGAAGCCATGAAGTTTCACCTTTAGTTACTGATATTTTTAACTCACACATTTTTTTTCAATGGAGACAGTATTTCTTTTTAAGCCTACGTACCAAAATCTAAGTCCTATTTTGGGTAGCTTGTACTAGTTTTTGGGTTAATGTATATAGAAAATTTTCAGCTTTTTGCAATGTCTAAGTCCAATTTTAAGTAAGAAGGAAGTTAGTGAGCCCATCCAATCAATCTTCATATTGCAAACTATTTAGTGACCTTCACAAATTGACCTTGGCCACAAAACCCCAATTGCAAAATTAAAAAATAATTCTGCTGCCATAAAAAGAATAAATTCACTATTGCAAATACTAGTGATCTCGGCTTTGCACAAAGGTGCAAGATTTTGTGGTATTAATAGCCATCCATCATTACAACTTATTGAAGAAAAACTGCCACTTTAAGCTCCGCTGCTTTTACGAGTGGTTATATAGGCAAAAAAAAAAGTGTTTAACCAGGAAAAAGCAGGGTTCAAAAGTTGAAAAAGGATCACAAAAAGATGGCTACATATAAAGAGCCCATCAAGTTACATGACAATTTACTATTGCTTCAGTTTCCACTGTCTAGTCCTCCTAAGATATCTTTAATGCCTTATTTATCTTGAGCCAAATGTAGACAATGGTTCATCTCATTGTTATGTTTAGACAAATGTAGAGCTCAGGGTCATGTTTGATTGCACAAGTGTGTTGCCCTTCTTTTTACACAAAAAAAAAATTATTATTGTGCACAGGAGAGAAATTAATGGTATTATGCAGCTATGATTCATGTAAATGCAAAAAAAATATCTGCATCTATTACCCAATCATTCTTCAAATTGCATGTTTTGTTTCATTCAAATGCAAAAGAAGGATAAGTGAAAATTTTTGAGTCATTTGCATTCATATGACAATTTGTCATCATAAAATTATTTCTTCAATGACTATTTGTCTCACAAAACTTTAGACTGCTTGCTACAGTGGAAACTGATAACTATGTTGACTCGTTGTAGATGCAGAATTTCCTGCAAGTGTGTGGATGGTAAACAGGATTGGACAAGTTACTTCAGGCTTTCAGAATAAGCCAGTTGGTCAATTATGTACTTTTGGCATGAATGGATGAAAATAATACCCCTTTCACAGCTCTCATGACTGCTATGTCCTCATTCCATTGCTTTTACTAATTTTTAAAGTTTTTTTTTTTTTTTTTTTTTTTGAATTGCTGCATATATTACTTCAAAATGAAATCAGTACATCGTGGAACAGAAAAATGTGATCACACGATCAACAGGGATCCTCGGAAAATCTCATCTGATGAATGACAGAAAAACATAGAATTTTGTTTAAATTTATTAAATTGGTTTTTTTTTTTTTTTAATCTCAGTATACGTTCTATAGACTAAGTTAAATCTCAAAGCACCTAAAAAAAAAAAAATTATAATCTATTTATTCTCTTTATACATGATCATGCTTGTGTTGACATTTGTAGTTATGTTAGTAACTTAGTAAATATATTACAGGAGGATTCTGTTGCCTATAGGGAATTCACTGCCAATTCTAGTCTGTGTTTAACTTTTATAATTTGTTGGAAAAATAAAAGTAGGAATTGCGTTTGAAGGTGAAAATATAAGACATGATGATAAAATGGGTATGATAATATGACCACGTTGAGTAGGATAAAATTTAACATTTTTTCAATTTTTAAAAATGAAACATTGTCAAAAGCAATATAAAATACAAATTAGCTCCAGCATTCTCCTCCATTTCGAAATGCCAGTGCCTCTAAAAAGGAAAACAAAAAAAATCGTGGGATGTCAGCGGATTCAGAATTGACGTTAACTTAAAGCCCTCTTCGTTTCGCTAGAAATCAAGCGGAGACGACCGAATCGCCTCCGCCGGAGACCAACACTGTTGCGAAGGGAAAATAATGACAATAAAAATCACAACAAATGAAACCCCCACATTCTTATGAACCACGCCCTTGCTTCTCTATTAAGCTCTGGGCACTTCAATGTCCACTGTGATTCTCTCAGTATTAAAGTCACAAAATGCCGAAACCACCACAAAACAAGCGGTGAAAACGCCAATCTGCAACGGCCCCGGCATCGAAACGCTAAGGCTTTCAACAAGGCACCTACCAGCTTGTCATCCGTCAAGCTCTTGATCCGCTACGAACGAAACCACAGATTTATCCCTATCCAACTGCAATCCCCAAGCTGCCAGATATTGCTGCAACGTATATCCGCAACTATAATTGCAGCATTGCTTTGGCCCATGGATTAAAGAAAAAGCACACAACTACACCTTCCCTTAAAGCACATGAGCGTCAAAATGTCAACAGAAATCTTCAAGAATCATTTCCTTCAAAAAATTTGTTGGATTTGAAGACTACCCTCAAAAGAATTACTGCTCTGAAGATCTTTTACAAGGCAATTCAATCAGAAGCCTCGTATCATTAAATCTTTCGCCGAATTAAGAAATTTGACGTCCTGGCGCTTAGTGAAATAAGCAAGCAGAACCGTTTTGGAATAATAAACACAGCTGACCGTGTGCACTGTTGTGCACTACAGTCCTTTGCTTTCTTTCGCCTGCAACGCCCCAAATGAGTGCTTTGGATTTTCTTTAAACCCTAGCAACTATTTAAACCCTAAATTGTAGCATGCTCGGCCACCCTCGAGAGCCCATGATGGGGTTTTCTTTACTGTTACGATGAAGTGAAGTTTACACAGACCACAACGCAGGGCCTATGAGGTCGAAAGGGTTTGAACACTGGCTCTGATACCATATGTAAGAACCGAAAAAACTGAAATACAGAAACAGTAAAGAATTTAAAGTATGTATCTACCTGAACTGCTACCGGAAGATGTCCGCGGCTACACTGCTCCAATTACCGAGAGACCAATTCCACCCAGCCAGACTGAGCAGAGCCTTGCTGCTCAATCCAGTAAGCTTCTCAACAGAAGCTCACTGTCCCCCGTGCCCAGAACCTCAGAATACTTAAGCGCTCTTCCAATGGCCGATTTTCTTCCCTTCTGAATTCCTCCTCCTGGTTTTTCCTCCGATGTTCAACCCCCTTCTAAAACTCCGCCTACCTCTATATGTAGCTCTCCGTGGCGGTGACCGCCTTGTTCACCAGCGATTCCACTGTTTTCCATCGTGGTGACAGCTATCTTTTATGAGTGTGAGTCACAATCCGTTACAAGTGGTGAAATGAAAATCCCCTGTTTTCTGAGATCATAAGGTATTTATAACTTTTTAGGATGACCATACGTATCATTAACTTCATAATGTTTACATGTACCTTATCATATTACATTGTTTGTATTTAACTTTATGATGATTATATCTATACTTTTGTTTGATTTATATTGGTTTTAATATAAAGTTTATTTATAAATATAAAGTTTATTTATATTCGATTTAATATAAAGTTTAGAACTTTATATTAATTGATTATTGATATTAATACTAAATATTTATTTTATTTTATTAATATGCTTTTTATGAATATTCTGGAGCATATTATATATATATATATATTCCTCTTGATTCAACCATACATTACGCGATATTGACGAATGAGTAGAACTTATTTTCCCAGAAGGGACATGGTATTTAGCACTTATAATCAATTTAGTATAAAATACTAGTGCGGTGTATGCAACACATGCATATGTAGCTATCATATGCATGTACCGTATACCTGCTATTATGTTTGCGTTCTTTGTATTAGATGGGTCGTTACAGAGACAGCGCTGTATGGTGTATTCAATAGCGTAAGAAACCTAGAACCTAGAGAACTAAGGTTTGAATGATAGACATAGCATGAATATACGGTTTCAATCATGCGTGCCAAGGCTCAGGAAGATGAAGAGTTTCACCTATTTGGTAAGCTTTCACCCAAAGCGACTATTCGAGTGGACGAAGAATGAATACAGTTACCCAAACCTAGCCATCTTTTGGTGAGCGTTATGTAAAAACAAACTCAACGGAGCAAAGAATAATACCATGTCAGAGAATAATGGTAAATCGCAGATGGAGCAGGTCTGGCAATGGAGCACTGTTATACTAGTGTGGAGACAGCAGCAAAAACTCAAGCGTTACTGAGATTATCAAGCAGAGGGCAAACCTTGATTACCAAGTAGAGGGAAGACCCAGATTACTGAAAAATGGCAAAAGGGAGTTACAATGACAGTTAGAAGCCAAAAATGGCGCTGGAGAAATGACAGAGGTTGCAGCTAGAATTTAGCTGAGGGCAGAAATGACCTGCAGATAAAGGCCATAAAACAAATGGCTCAAATTAATTATGCAGGGCAGGAATACGCCTGCTCTGATACCATGTTAAACGCGCTTGGGGAGGAAGAGAAATATGAACAATAAAACATGCATGTACAATTTTATTAACAATTGATATACATTTATAGTACATTGTTGTGACCATTGGGTTTCACATCCCAAGGTCTCTTGGACTCTTTTTGTCCATTCGGCTTCCACACTAACCCATTTAGGATTAGGTGTTCAACAGGTCTGTTGCATAATACGAGTTAACCACTTTATTTATTAACTATGGCCTGATAATAACTAATTGTGATCCCTTTGTTATAATGCGGGTCAACCATTTACAATCAATATTAACGCGGATAACTGGTTACAGACTTTATTGACTCAACTAACTAACTAGGACTTTGATGGGGCCCCTTGGGCTTATTACATAAATAAAGGGGTTAGGGTTTGACCCTAACATGCCCCTCTCCCATCAAAAACAACCTTTTCCTCAATGATTAACCTGTGGAAATTGCTGAAGAATAGTGGATGGTTCCCATATCGCATCTTCGGGAGAGGTGTCTTTCCACTTGATGAGAACTTCTTTGATTGTTCATTCCTGTAGATGGATTTCTTGAGTATCGAGGACCTGTTTGGGTTGGAGCCAAAGTGAACCTTCCTCATCTAATTATGGTAGCCTTGTTTGAACCCTGCAATTGTTCCCACAACTTTCTTGAGGTCGGATACATGGAAAAATGGGTGGATTTTTGAAGTAGTTGGCAAGGCCTATTTGTAAGCGACTGCTCCTATACGTTGAAGTACCTGATAAGGCCCAAAGAATTTTGGGGCTAGTTTTTGGCAACCCTTTCTTTGAGAGAGGTCTATTTATAAGGTTGGAGTCGCAAGAACACTTGGTCACCTATTTGAAACAACCTCTCTGAATGGTGTTGGTCGGCCTGTTGCTTCATTCGATTTTGAGCTTGATGTAGATTATATTTGAGATGAACAATCATAACGGCACAGTTCTGCAAGAGCTGATTAACTGCCTATACTTTGGAAGATCCAGGGATATAAGAAGCTGGTGACAGTGGGAGTTGGCCATACACTACCTCGTATGACGTCATCTTGGTGGTTTCATGATAGTTAGTATTATACCACCATTCAACTAAAGGCAACCACTGTACCCATTGATGCTGCTTGTCTGAAGTGAAGCACCGGAAATAGGTGTCCAAACATTTGTTGACTGCTTCTGTTTGACCATCTGTTTGGGGATGATAAGTTGTACTTAGTTGGAGTTGCATGCCCTGTAGCTTGAAAAGTTCCTACTAAAAATTTCTGGTGAAAGTGGGGTCTCGATCAGATACAATGGAAGTCGGCATGCCATGCAATTTGAATATTTGGTTTTGTTAACCACTCTGTGTCAATGACCCCATAGTAGTACACCCATTTTTTCGCAAAAGGGATCTATCATGTTCGAGTGTTCTCGCCTTTCAGATTTCAGATTTCATCATCAGTCGATAATTTTGTAAAAATGTCAACCAGTTCTGCATATGTGTAATGTAAATAATCCTATTAGGACCACGTCTGTATGTAACAGCTTAGGTGAATCTATTTTTTTGGTGACGATTTCCATTTTAGGAGGTTTTTTGTCTCACTGGTTCATCTGTCTCTAGACACAAATAATCAGCTGTGTTTTTCCCTTCAGCCTCACCCCAAAGCTATGGTGGATTTTGTCGTCAAGATCTTAGGCGAGTCCTAGTGTTTTAGATGGTCTTTGTAAAAGTGACTTGGGAATAATTTTAGCTAATTAGCTAAATTATTTTATTACAATTCACTTGGTCTATTAGATTATATTTTTTTTGTCGTAGAAATAGGTAAATGTTGAGGGTCTATAACGAATGAGTTTTCCCCCTTCAAGTATTAAAATGTAAAATCATGTAAAAAATATTTACTGCATGGTCCCTCATAATTAAACATCATAGCTAAATATTAGAGGGTTGGAAAAATTATTAATTTTCTCATAAGTCAATTAATTAAAATTTCTGGCAAAATTAAATTAAATTCCCAAAGGCAGAAATTTAATTAATTTTGTGTTCTAGGTAAAATTAATTTTTCCAAAGGAAAAATTCGTGGGTTTTAAAGATATTAATTTTAAAATTTCAAGAGATTTTGGACCATTGGGCCTTGGTAGTTACGTTGAAGTGAATTTTTTGGGGAAATTAACTCAAAATAATTATTTTTGAGTTAATTAAAAATGAATTATATAAAATATTCGAAATTCCTCAAAAAATAAAATAATTTCGACGGAGGAGATTAAAAGATGATTAAATCTTTTTCAACGGTCGAAATACTTTGACCGGGATCAAGCGAACTAGCCGTTGGAAAATTTATCTATAAATTAGAGGTCGATGTCAGTCTATTCTATCCAATCTTTTAGATTGTTTACTAGCTCTCGAAGCTCTCTTGTACTCTATTTTAGAAAAATACAAACGAAGTCTTTGGGGTTTTACTTGATGGTAGTGTTCTTCTCCAACATTTTATGGTAATCTTGTTCTTATTATTCTACTTGTAAATATTTCAATAAATTGTTGATTAATAACTCTTGTAGAGTAATCTATTGCTTAGGTACCTTGCTTAGGTTACTGGATTTAGGATAAGAATTTTAATTGGATTCAATTGACAGGTATCTCTAATTCTTGAAAATTTTATTTTTATCTTATTTCTCTATTGATTTAATAGTTTAATTTTAAGCGTGGAAAAATATTTCGGATTTAAAAATTTGGGCGTTTGGGGAAGTCCTCAGTTTGATCAAACGACTCCTAAAGCATAAGATTTGAAGAGTTTGCTTGATTGAAACCCTAGGATTTATCTAACGAGGCTTCTCTTGCGGGGTTTTTTGGACTAGTGCCTTTTTTAAAATTATTTATCTTTTAACAAACTGTGTTAAATAGCTAGATCTAGCTAGAAAGGGCCTTAGATCTACAAATTTGGGAGCAGAGTTGAACTCATACTCCTCAGATCTGATAAATCGACAAATTATTTGTATAGATTTGTAAATTATTGCATAGCTCTGAGATTTGTGTAACAAAATTTTGAATTCTAACATTTGAGTTTTTGGGATTTTTATTTTTATTTTTGTATATATTGGGTCTTGGGTATTTCATTTTTCACCTGTGTAGGTATAGATATGAAATTTTGTCCAAAGAGACCTTCAAATCTGAGGCAGATCTAGATTCTGGAGGGCAGGATCTGAACTTAGAAATTTATTTGCAGGGCATAAGTAGCGATTATTCAGTAATTTTTTCTTCATTAAAAGTTTTGTAAATTTTGGGCATCTAAATCCTCCAAGCCCGTACCTAGACCTTTCTCCCATCCAACAGTCTTGCTTTTCTTGCTCACGGCACCCTGCCATTTAGTCGTTGAACCTTCCTCCCTTGCCTGTTGCTCCTTCTCCATCTTACGGATACTTGTAGCAGCCCTGCACTTTTCTCCCATCCGACAACCTTCCCTCCTCATTGTTGCTACAACAACCCTCTCTTCGATACCCCTTTGCTCCTTTGCTCAGCCCTTCGTAGCCTTATGCTCTCTGCCTTCAAGGCCTTGGCTGCCTCATCTATTTTGCTTCTTAGCCCTCGTAACTCCACCGTAGGTGATCAAGTTTTATGGTTTCCAAAGGTATTTTGGATTAAATTTAGCATCTACAAGTGATTTAACCATTGGAAAATTTTCTGGGCAAGCTCCTCTAACCCTTCTATCTCACACTCACAACTGTCCAAAGCATTCATGTGCAGTGGTAAGAAATTCATCATCTGTTAGTAAGCTTCTTAATAAAGGAAAGGGTTCATTGCATCAATAAGGGTATTTAGTTTTTTAAATGTTTAATAACTATCATATTTTCTGAAGGGATACTGATGACTAAATTTCCTAAGCAGTGGCAAAGCTTCAATAAAACTGGCACTGAAACCTATATAACACATTTATAAATCACTTATATAATTTGGCATGCTTTTTTTTTATGATTGTCACAATTTTATTTTGGACTGCAATATAAAAAAGGCACTCGTTTATTTGTTTGCTGACTGTCATCAAAAGTAAGAAGAGGATTTCTGGGCTTGTCTTTTACCTTTGCTAAATCACTGTTGTCATAAAATTATTGTCAAATTTCTTTTAGTGCTACTTTGTATGATCTCAAAAAATTTCAAGTGGTTCATTCTGTAAAACATATTAATCCCATGGTCGTTTACTAGCTCACAAAGAAGAATTATAGCAATTCACATTTTCATTTTGATATTCTCTAAGGGACAGTTGATTGTTTAACATATGTGGCGTTGACTTGGCATTTAATATCCTACCAGTGTTCTAAAAAATATCTTTGAAATACAGTTGCTTTTAGTTTATTGTGAAGGGAATTGTTTGCATCATAAGTTGGAAATAGCTTGTTAACACTGAGATTTGGGAAATTAATGCTTATTATCTTTTAAGATCACTATTAGCAATCTTATCTAAATTTATTTGTATTGTGCTTTGGAATCTTTAAAGGTCCTTCTAGTTTTAATTGATGTATCTAACAAGTGGCAAACAATCCTAATAAGGCACATATAGGTAGTCATTATTGCTATGATTTCTTTCATCCTAATATATCAAGGCACCTTTATCAAATCCGACATTCATTCACATTTGCACACTCATTCTACATTTTCATCTAGCTCTCTTAACTCGCTTTGCAAACCGTGTTCATGGTCATTATTGGGATGCTTTTTCATTTTGCAACATAGCCAAGTCGCTCATTTTACATCTCATTTGATTAGTTATTGCATTAGTAACAACTAGAATTGTGGGCTTGATTCCTAAATTTCATCTATCTTGATAATAATGTGAATCACCTTGTTGTGAATCTAACCATCACATTGTGTTTTCAGTTTGTTGACCATCGGAGTGGCACCTGATGATTATATGAAAACTCCATGCCCAAGGATGTACCAATGGACACTTGTATCATCAGATATCATCTGTCAACAAAGTTTTTAAACTCTACTTCTATTTTCTCATCATCTTTCTTGTACCCAGATTCCACACCATGTGGGGAATTGTAACAAGTGATATTAGTAATGATGAGTTTTGGGTCTGTAATGGGCCTATGATGTTGGGACTCGATCAACAAACGAGTACACATTGGACTGTTTTTTTAATCTGGTTAATTATCCCTTCTTTTTCAGAGGTAGATAATTTTCTTGGTTTTTCAACTCACTTTTTGCCCCAAAGCCAGGGTGACGGTTTGAAGGTAGAGGCCCTAACACATCTTAGTGTTTAGAGTCGATATATATTACCATACTAGATCACACAAAAAGTTTCGTGGAATTTGGTTAGGTCTAGGTAGTCAATTTTTAATTTTTTAGATTTTTCGCACTGTGAAAATTACTAATAGAATTATATTTGTAATGTAATAAGTAATGTCTAGAGAAGTTGTATGGAGTATGAGTAATGAAATTTGCACCTCTTACCCTCAACTTTCTACAATGACACACTTTGATGTGTTAAAAAACGTGTTTTGAACCCTCAAAACCCTCTTTTCCTAGTTTTAGTGGGAAATTTGGCAATTAATGAAGCTAGAAATTAAATAAGTGGAAAAAAATAAATATCCGCACATGCTAAATGTTGTGGAAATGAGGTGGAAAATTATGGAGGAGTTAAGTGAAGTCTCAAGGTGATGTAGACTCTTAAAATCAAGGAAAATAAATGTGCTCAAATAAAATGGAGTTTTTGGCATTAAAGGAGAACGCTGCTTACTTGGAAATTCGAATTTGTAAAGTTATTTCACATTTGGGAGGATTTGAGAGAATATTTGGTAAAAAATTTTGTGGGAAATTGTCTCCAAATGGGTTACCACCCATATACACTTGTCATTCTACCATAAAATTCGAATTTGGTACATAAGGGAATAAGAAAATGATGTCCACTTGCCAAAATTTGAGTTTTACACTTGACATTGGAGCTCCATTTAACAAATTCGAATTTCTCTTTGGGATTGTCACCTCATGCCACTTGTTTAATCACTTCTACATTAAGATTGACTCCAATGCCATTTGTCATTGTCATTATTCATTGGGATTTGCTCCCAACACTCTATATAATAGAGCCATGAGCTCTCATATTGTGTCATGTAATAAACTATTGGGCTTGAGGAAACTCTGCCATTTTGTACTTGCATGCTTTTTTAATACAATCAAGACTTTAAGGCTATCTGGCAGATGTTCTCTTGGCGTTACGAGGTGATGTCTTTTCATACCACTGCTATTGTGTTTAACTTCTTTCGCATGTTGAATTAATATTAGTTTATGCTTGCTATCTTGCTCGGATTGATGTGTGCAAGCTATCTTGCACATATCATTGATTTAAAGTAGTATTCTAGAGATAAGCTTGCCAATTCACTTTAGGAAGAATGCTTGGTTTATCTTATTCACTATATCTTTCTAATCTTGTGCAAACTAATACATGTTCAAGTGTGTAGGAAAGATCTTTTGTATTGTGTGCATGAATATATCTGGAAGTGGGAGAAATCTCAATTAGATCAACTCACTCTTAGAGTCACAACGATACAAGACTCAACCATTTTTTTGCTCCAAGTTTTCCATCCAATGAAGAGCAAAATGGAGTTTTCTTAATATATAGCTATTTGGTCATCCATTTAAATTCAAAAATACGTATTTGATTCTAGTTCTTTCAAAGTTATATGTCCTATGCAAGAGTCATTTCTAAAGCTAGACAAGTATGGGGTTCACTCCCATTACTTGAGCTAGTACTTTGTAAATTAAATTCTAAGTTTAGTTTTGGTTTTTTTTTCCCCGATTTCACACCGACAATTGGTATTTTTTTTTGTGTTTTGCAGCCCATAGGCTTGAGCATTAGGAAGCAAGGAGTTCGAGGAGAAGCTTTGGAAAACTACTCACTCGTGTGTATGCAGGACCCCCTCATTGTTGTTGCTATATTTTTTGAGGAGAGAGTCTAGCTTATTTAGAGTCCCATCTTTGTAAGGATCTCCCTCGTATAGTGGGTTGCCCTATTAGAGGCATTTTGACTTGCTTTAAGCACTAATTAAAGACAAAAAAATTGGAGGGAGCTTGCGATGTTTTCCATGGCATCCCCCTTCCTCAATTAGAGGAGGGATTCTTGTGGGTGGCCTAATCTTGCTTTTAGGTTTTCTTAGCTTTCTAGCTTTTAATTTCATATTATGCATGCTTAAAATCAACACATTTCACTTCACATGCAAATTTTTACTGATATTGTATTTAAATTCTCACATGCATACGCTCTCAAGTTTTGCAAACTATTTCTCTTTGAAGCATTTGCATGAAGCATTAGTTTAATTTGGGGAATTAACACAGTTTGCACTTCATCTAGGCATTTTAGTATAGGAAGGCCCCAAGTCTCATTAAAAATTACCTCCAACTTAAGTTGGTTGAACAGACTTTTAGGGACCCTCTACCTCTATTGACCCCTCATTGTGAGATCCAAACATTTGGGCGAGTGTGAAGTCTGAGGACTAGAGTTCAATTGTAACTTTGCCTTAACACTAATTAATAAAATAAACCAAGAACTCATTCCATTATATTTGCTTTATTTGCAAAGTTTTTTGAATTTCTTGCTATCTTGATGGTTTAAAGTCTCACATGCAAATCTTATTTCAAGAGGTACTCTGGATGCAAGCATTGTAATTCTTTTTAATCTTGCAACAAGTTTAATTTTTCTTGTACTTGGAAATTGACTCATCTTATGGTTTAATTGCATATTGTCATGAATGGTTGATTTCACTTTTAAGCACTATTATTTTGGGTTGCAAACTTAATTTCATGTTGTCATCTTGGTCTATCATTTGAGTTATTTTTGTATCTTTTTGAGCAAAATAGTTTCCATGCTTTGATTTGTAGACTTATTCATTTTGAAAGCATTTATAATATCTTGTGCTAACAATATATTGTCTCATTTTTCAGGGTTATTTTGGCTTTCCATTTGAAAGTATTTCGCTTCATTTTAAGCAAAATACAATTTCATTTTTTAAAGAGCAATACTTTGAAGGCACTGGTTGTTTATGTATTTCATGCTTATCTTATGTATTGATGGTTATTGCCCATATCAGTTTTGCTTATAAATTTTAAATAATAATCTATTTAATTCTAACAATTCTTCTAGAAACTCACACATTTTTAATTTAACTTTTCATTACGGACCACCCCCCTTAGCTAACCTAGGAGATAACTCAAACAGAGAGAGACGGGATTAGTGTGACAACCGTTTCTCTGAGTTCCCTGCCACCAACCACACCTTGTGGGGTTGAAGGCTTTTCTCACTGACTTGTAGGTAGGTGTAGGCAGGAGGGTCAACAAAGCTTAAATTGCAAATCATTGGTAATTTGAAAGTAGCTGTATTTTTTTTTCTCTTGCTCATATTTCTAATTGTTAAGCTAATTTCCCTAATCGACATTTGTTATCTTGTGATTTGATAATCCATTTACTTTGCAAGTTAATATCTTGAGCATTGTTAGTGAAGGCATTGGTCTCTTAACTATTAAATCTTGAAGTGTCATAAGAATATAATCTAATCAAGATCTCTAATTACATTACTTATTAATCACACTTGCAAACTAATTATAATCAAGCTCATAAGATTCTCCTAGAATTTGTTGGTTCCCAACAAGTTTCCCCTCATCTTTCACCTTCCACCTTCAGGGACTACCCCCTTAGCTTGCCTAGGAGAGAGCTAGAACGGAGTGAACGAGAATTAGAGTGACAGCCCCTGCTCTAAATCATTGTTGCATTATTGTATACAATTTGAGCAACAATAGGTCCATGAAAACTTGAGCCACCAATGTTGGGGTAAATGGGTGCAGTAGAGCACAAAAATGAGCATATTTGGAAAGTTTGTCAACAACCACCATGATGACTAATTTGTTGTCTGGTTTTGGGAGACCTGTAATGAAATCCATAGAAATGTCTGTCCAATGTGAAAATCTCTTAACCTAACAAACCAAAAATCCTACTGCAGAAAATTGATTTACATCACCTACTTGTATTCTTCATTTAACAAGTTATTTTCAGAAATATTCAAAAAATATAAATGTAAATACACCGCAACTTACACCTCTATATAGATTAAGTACTGAAAAATGAATGAGACAACCATGTAAAGGACACTTATTTTTGGACTAAATGTCCTCAGAAAAACCCAATGTGGGAAAACCGGTGCAACAACTATGAGGGTTTTCTATTATTAAGCAGATTTTTGAATACAAATGTTGGTTGTCCTCCTGGCAAACCAGTGACAAAGAACTACAATGGCGGAGAACTTGAGTGAGTTTTACCTCACTTCATTCGGCAGAATCCGACTGTTCTGGCAACAAAACTGGCTGGCCCCAACTACAACTTCACTTCCCCTTCGCAATAACTGAGTGGGCCTGCGTGGAGCTCTCTAAGGCTCTACGTTAGCACTTCTGCCAACTATGTCAGCTTTCTCGGTTGTTTCCGACAGTTCCTTGACTTTTTGCGTGGAAGGCAGCTCTTCCTCTACGCTGGCCCTCCTGGCCTTGTGTCAAGGCTATGTGGACCCAGACTGGCCCCATGTTAGCTCTCCCGACTACTGCGCCGCCTCCACAAGTTTCTCTCCACCTCTTTGTCTGTATTTGCGGACTATCACTGCCCCTCAGCTGCAAGATCTCCCCAATCGATTTTCCTCTTGAGAACTTCTCACCTCAAAAAATCGATTTCCTCAATCTCTCTGTGTATCCTCTCCAATTGACCCCAAGCCTCCATTTATACTTTTCCTGTTGAGAAATCAACGACTAAGATTAAATTAGGTTTGATCCTCGTCTCTTAGAAGCTTCTCACCATATTTTCATTAACACCCATTCATATTTTAATTTTCCTAAGTTTAAACTTAAGAACCCCATTAAAAATATTAATTATTTTAATAAAATACAATTCAGGTGGAATTTCACCAAACGATTTCTGGGTCTTGGAGATTTCATGTGTTCTAGCCCCTTCGCAAAATTTCGGAGCTAGGTCACATCCGATGCTACCCAGAAATCAACACTCCTTAGTGAGAAATGTTCTTTAGTAATACTTCCCAGCAAAAGTACCACACTAATCCACAACATTGGTGCTCTGCGTTGTTGATGCTCGGCCTGCTGCCCCTCATCCACTGCGCTGCTAATGCTCGGCCTGCTGCCCCTCATCCACTGTGCTGCTGATGCTCGGCCTACTGCCCCTCATCCACTACGCTGCTACACTCTGTGTTGCTGCCCATGACACTACCACTGACACTGCTAAATCTGTACTGCAACTCCCTCTCAATACGCTGCATCATGCTACCTATAGCACTTTCATTGCTAACTACTTCACTGCAACTCAGTTGCTGAGAAGTAAGCAACTGAAAAGTCAACCAAACGCTGACACGCTGGTTAGTCTGGATGTCCCTAGATGCTGAAGCTACCTTTGCTGCTAATTTGTGTTGATCCTCTGATGCTATTGCGCTGCTGTTGTATCTGCTTTGTGCCTCCTGCAGTGCTGCAACACTCCACTGCGCTGCTTTAGACTTTCGCACTCTAGCTATGCCATTGTTGCTCCATCATCCCTCACACCAACTGACTGTTGTCATTCTGCTACTGTCATTAAGGGCTCCTGTAGCCATATGTTATCCAAGAGTTTGGGCACCTCAAGGATCCTACCCCTTCCAAATGACAAATTTGGATGCTCCATCCAACCTGTCTTGATCCCTCAGTCCATTAACATCCATCTCAGCTCAAATGAGAGTCGAACAAGTTCTCTTCTCCCTCTTTCGCTGCTGCCCCAACAAAAATCAGATCTGGATTTCTTTGGCGCTAGAAATCTTCTAAGGAACAAGCTCCCTCTGAAATTTGATTTCCTTCATGGAAATTCTACTGCCAACAATTGTTGAACCACCCCTCTCTGGTCTCTCTTTGCTATTGCTCAGCACTAGATCTAGATTTCTTGGCAAGAAATCTTCTTAGGAACTGATTCCCTCTACTTTGATTCTGCCCCACTAGGTATTGTTCTGCACCAACAAAATCAACACCCCACCAGCAACTCCAAATGAAATCTACACTGCACCTCTAGCCAGGTAACTAGAAAAATGAGACCCAACAGTCTCTACACTAGCCCAACAACCACTGCGCTTCCCTCTGTAGCAACAACGTCACCCAATCAGGCTGACGCAGGCTCTGCGTGAACCTCCCTTGGTGATTGAGTTACCCCTCCTCTGCTCTCTTGGCTAGAAACTGCACTGTCTGTCAGGACAGCTGTCTTCAGCACAGATTTTACTCTGTCATTTCGCTGATGGCTTCGATCCTCCTTGATCTGCAATCACTCTGATACCATGTGAAAATCTATGAATCTAACAAACCATAAATCCTACTGCAGAAAACTGATTTACATCACCTACTTGTATTCTTCATTTAACAAGCTATTTTCAGAAATATTCAGAAAGTATAAATGTAAATACACTGTCGCCTACACCTCTATACAGATCAAGTACTGAAAAATAAATGAGACAACC
Source organism: Pinus taeda (assembly GCA_000404065.3). Lineage (NCBI taxonomy): Eukaryota > Viridiplantae > Streptophyta > Pinopsida > Pinales > Pinaceae > Pinus > Pinus taeda. Next base: position 198,499 of record APFE030573592.1, on the reverse strand, counting down.
ATGCAAAGGACACTTATTTTTGGACTAAACGTCCCTGAAAAAACCCAATGCAGGAAAACCGGTGCAACAACTCTAAAGGTTTTCTATTATTAAGAAGAAGTGTTGAATACAAACGTTGGTTGCCCTCCCAACAAACCAGTGATAGAGAAATACAATTGCGGAGAACTTGAGTGAGTTTTACCTCACTTCACCCGACATAATTTGGCTGTTCCGGCAGCAAAACTGGCTAGCTTCGGCTACAACTTCGTGCCCCTTCGTAGTAATTGTGTGGACCTGTGTGGAGCTCTCTGAGGCTCTGCGTTAGGCTTTAGTAGGTCTGCTCACTGCATCAACTTTCTGGACTGTTGCGACAGTTTCCAATAGTTTCCCGACTTTCTGCGAGGAAGGCAACTTTTCCTCTATGTTGGCCCTCCCGGTCCTGCGTCAAGGCTGTGTGGGCCCAGACTGGTCCATCGTCAGTTCTCCTGGCTACTGCGTTGCTTCCACAATTTTCTCTCCACCTCTTTGTATGTATTCCTGAACTATCACTACCCCTCAGCTGCAAGATCTCCTCAATCGATTTCCCTACTAAGAACTTCTCACCTCAAAAAATCGATTTCCCTACTGAGAACTTCTCACCTCAGAAAATCGATTTCCTCAATCTCTTTGTGTATTCTCTCTAACTGACCCCAACCCTCCATTTATACTTTTCCTATTTGGAAATCAACGGCCAAGATTAATTCTCTAATCAACGACTAAGATTAAATTAGACTTGATCCTCGTCTCTTAGAAGCTTTTCACCCATATTTTCATTAATACCATTGATATTTTAATTTTTCTAAGTTTAGACTTAGGAATCCCATTAAAGATATTAATTATTTTAATAAAATACAATCCGGTGGAATTTCACCAAACGATTTCTGGGTCTTGGAGATCTCATGTGTTCTAGTCCCTCCACATAATTTCGGAGCTAGATCACATCTGATGCTACCCAAAAATCAACATCCAAATGTAAGCAGGGAGTGGCAAGGGTTGTAAGGTTCTTGGTAGCTTGATCGTTTTCCCTTTGTTGCATTGACATACTTTACATTCAACTACAAAAGGAAAAATGTCGTGCTTCATGCCAGTCCAAAAGAAAAAGGAGCATGCTCGCGTAGAAGTCTTCTAAAACCCTAGATGTCTTGCAACGTGAGAGGAGTGCAACTATTCCAAGATGCGGGTTTTGAGGGAGGAGGTTGGGGACAATTGTTAAGTTTAGGTATGTTCTATGCTTAGAGCAATTTATTTCAATTTTCACAGTTAGCTCAATATCTTTTCCAGATTAGCAATCACATCAGCATTAAAGTAAACTACAGATAGAACATAAACATAAATCACAAAAGACAAGCCAAGACAAGAGGACGCAAGATGTGGCGCTAGCTAGGGACAAACCCCAATGTGGGGAAACCCTTGATCAATTCTTCTTATATGTTCTTCACTAGTTCAATAGAGAGAGAGAGATAGTACATTTACAACAGAAGTCAACATTTTGAACTATTTAGATAAGAGCATAGATCATCTCTAAAAAGATTATACATGAGATCAATTGAAGACATGCTGCTTCAACTAATTCTCCAAGATGACTCCTACTATCATTGTGCTGCATCTCGTCATCATGCTGCACCCATCATCACAATGCTGCATCTTATCATGCTTCATCAATCATGACAGTACCCATCACTGTATTGCATCATGTACCCTCATGTGCCATTGCTGCACCTTGTTTTGCCAGCATGTGCTTGCTGCACCTTGCTTACCATACTGCTGTCCCAATTGCTATTGCAGCACCATGTCTTGTCGATGTTCCAAATGCTATTGCAACACTATGTTTTGTTGCTGTCCCAATGCTTACTGCTGTCCATGTGCCTTCGCTGCCATGTCATAGCTGTCCCATGTATCTTGACAGCACTATGTACCTTGCTGTCCCATATATCTTGACAACACTATGTACCTTGCTGTCCCATATATTAACACTGTTGTACCAGTTGCCTTGCTGTCCCATGGATCTAACTATCAGTCCACAAACAACCCTCAATTCGCTACATGCTACTGTTGATTTTTGCCTAGGGTTATGTGCATGTACTTGACTGGTTAGGGCACACCAACAAGCCTAACATATAGGAAGAATACCCCTATTTGCCTCGCTGTCCTTAGAGATGACTACGACCTAGTTAGGAGGTCCTTTCTCTCCTAACAACTGTTGTAATAGTCCCTTACTGCGTCCCTATAAACATAGATATACACCCCAATATCATGCATAAAACAATCATGAAACTCAACACTATTCTGCGCCCTGATTTGCACAGTAAGACTGCTCCAATGTGTCACCTCAAGCCATTCGTCTTGCCTCATGCAATGACTAAGAGCTGCAGCTCTTCTTCCCTAAAATCCGCACCCAAAATAGTCCACAAACTCAGACCTGCCTCAGCCTTCCTTGCTCCTTAGGATTGCATTAGGGCATCCAACGTTAGGGCTGCTTTAGGTCTGTGTTAGGCCAGCCTTCCGATTTGCATCTAGGGCAGCGTTCCATCTGTGTCTAGGGCAGCCTTCCATGTGTGTCTAAAGCAACCTCTCTTCCTCCAACGTCTAGGGCTTCCACTCGATTTATTTTCTGCTAAAACCCAAAACAAGTGGAGAAAAATCAAGATAGAAGTGTGTGTGAAATGACTCTCAAGTAATCTCCCTTTATACTAAAATGTTGAGCACATGTGGGGTTTATTTGGTTGCTGGTCGACCTTGATGAATTGTCTTATAGCACAAATATATTCATAACTCCATGAATACTTATCGGAATTAGATGATCTTTAGATCAATCCTACACCTCTCGATGAGAAGGATTCAAGAAAAATATCAGCTGCCATAAATAAGATGACCCACATGGAGTTTGGCCCTAGTTGCCAATTTTAACACGCCATCTCAACTAGGGAGAACTCCATCCGCTGATCCATATGTCCGATTGTACTATCTCTGCTATCATTGCCTTGTACTGCTCTGCTTTGCTGAATCATGAAGAAGAAGAATTGATCAAGAATGTCTCATACCATTCTCTACTAACCCGAAGTCAGTTCCATATGAAGAGAATGTGTCATATCACTCTTACTGACCCGAAGTAAGTTTTATTGATCCTAGATCAATATCACAAGAGAGTGTCTCAAACCACTCACACTGATCTCAGATCAGTTTCATTGATCCCAGATCAATGAGGTCATCCTAACATAGGGAGTATGGTAGATACAACGATGCGTCCATCGATAGTACTACTATGGTCCCTAACCCCATTTCCCTGCTCATTGATTAGATGAGAGGTACTTCGCATGAGTCCCAGATTGCATGGGTAGGATGCTTCCACAGGAGAACTAATCATCCTGTCCACAGGAGAACGAATCATCCTGCCCCACATTCGCCACGAGAGAACTAATCATCCCGATCCACAAGAGAACTAATCATCCTGTTTCACAGTTGCCTCGGGAAAACTAATCATCCCGACCCACAGGAGAACTAATCATCCTATTCCGCAGTTTCCACGGGAGAACTAATCATCTTGGCCCACAGGAGAACTAGTCATCTTGTTCCACAGTCACCACGAGGTATCACAGGGGAAGGTTGAACTTGCCATCCTGTACATAGCGCACCACCAGGGGAGGGTGAGTCACCCTGTGGTCGTATGTTGCTCGAGTAGGTACCCCAAGCTCCCTAGACCTCCCAAAGCTCAATGCATGCAACATGCAAGACCCTTATAAGAAGGTCTCTCAACGACTCGAACTCGTTCGGGAAAGTTACAGATTTGACCGTTCCCTGGGGCTTTAACAAAATGTATGTGACCTGTACATCAGTCTCAATGCGATGGAGCCTCCTCGCTCATCGACTTACCATATCCTAGATAACGCAGTATCTGATGTCTATCTGTTGGAGAAATCATCGAATACGAGATTCGTCAATAATCGAATCCCCCCTTTGGTTGTCACAAAGAATCACAGTGGTATTCATCATGTGTACAAACAACTTACTTAAGAGCTTCCGCAACTAGGTAGCTTCACACGAGATCATACTCGTAGCTATGTATTCGGTCTCGATGGTGCTTATAGCAACCGACTTCTGCTCCCTGCTCAACCATGATAACGAAGCAGAATCCAAAGAGAACCAGCACTGAGAAGTGCTCTAGTGATCCTCCACACTACCTGCCCAGTAGGCATTCGAATAATCATGCAGTTTCATATCTCCGGCAGAGTATCTCAATCCATGAGAGATTATGCCCCAAAGATATCTCAGAAGATTCTTGGCACCAATCTAGTGAGACTCAACCAAATATGAGCTCACCATGCTAACTGCAAAACATATATCCGGACGGAAGTTTACCAAGAACATCAATGCAAATGAGTTTATGAAACTCAGACTCATTTTCCAAATCTGGTTCGTCATCACCACCATATAACTTTTGAAAGTTAAGATCCTCGAGGTAGTCACTGGCTTGAAGTTTACCATTCCACATCTCGAATCCAACTCCCTCTTACTTCTGCAAGTGAGAGGGTCTGCAACTGTCAGAAATAGGTCATCCTCAAAAGGTGCCCGTATGAGAGGTTTATCATCCACAACCTTCGAGCAATGGTTTGGATCGGTTTCACTCCTAGTGAATCTCAGCTTCATTAGGCAGCTATCAATCCTCTCATACTATGCCCGAGGTGTTTTGCTTCAAGCTATAGAAGGCTTTCTTCCACCTGTATACATGAGATTCCTGATCATGAATCTCAAACTCCTCGGGTTGTTCCAAACCTGTGGACCTGCTACATGAGGGGATGGTCCCCTTGTGAGATTTTCCTTCGATACATCTCAGACATGTACCTTCATGCTCCTTTTGCATTCAGGCATCCCTGTTGTCATCTTTCCATCGATGAATGCTACCCTGAAACCTTTGACTTCCATCGCTGAAATGGACACTAGGTTCTTCTTGCAATCAGGTACATAAAAGAGATTCTGTAAATGAATTGAGTTACCCTCATTCAATTGAGGAGTAACATCCTACACTCTTTTTGGAATAGGTGGCATCGGCTCCAAGTATAATCCCATGATTGTTTCCATCTCTACCAGATTCGAGAGAGCACCCTTTTATCTGATGAGGTGCCTTGAAGCACTACGATCAATAAGCCAGATTCCCAAAGAATTTGAAGGAGAGGGCTAATACAAGATAACGCTTCTTTATCTTATCAGAAACAACATTTGATTCTTCATAACTAGGGTTCCTTGCTTTCATTGAAGAGTCGATTGTATCCTTGATGACCTGCATTACATGTCATTCCTCTGATCATTGAAGATGTCCCTGGAATGATTGTTATTATCATCAAGTGATTTGTCCCTACCATTCAGACACTCCTTCCCATAATGGACGAACTGCCTTTCCTTCCATCCTTAGATCCGGACTTCCCATAGAAGTGATCTTTAGGTAGGCCATCAGAAGCTTCCGTTGCGCCACTCTGATAATATTCTCTGCTCCGACTTCACCCTCGATGACTTTGAAGAGGGATGAGGAACCCATTGATCCTTTTGTCCTTTCCCAACTGTCTTTGGTGATTGCTCTTTCACTCTTGCTTGGGCTTTGTCTTCACCTCAGCTTCGATACCATATTAAGTTTAGGTATGTTCTATGCTTAGAGCAATTTATTTCAATTTTCACAGTTAGCTCAATATATTTTCCAGATTAGCAATCACATCAGCATTAAAGTAAACTGCAGATAGAACATAAACATAAATCACAGAAGACAAGCCAAGACAAGAGGACACAAGATGGGGTGCTAGTTAGGGACAAACCCCAATGTGGGGAAACCCTTGATCAATTCTTCTTATCTGTTCTTCAATAATTCAGCAAAGAGAGAGAGAGAGAGAGAGAGATAGTACATTTACAATAGAAGTCAACACTTTGACTTATCTAGATAAGAGCATAGATCATCTCTAAGAAGATGATACATGAGATCAATTGAAGGCATGCTGGTTCAACTTATTCTCCAAGGTGACTCCTTCACCTATCATTGTGCTGCATCTCGTCATCATGCTGCACCTCACCGTGTTGCGCCCATCATCACAATGCTGCATCTTATCATGCTTCATCAATCATGATAGTATACATCATTGTACTGCATCATGTACCCTCATGTGCCATTGATGCACCTTGTTTTGCCACCATGTGCTTGCTACACCTTGCTTACCATACTGCTGTCCCAATTGCTATTGTAGCACCATGTCTTGCTGCTGTCCCAATTGCTATTGCAACACTATGTCTTATTGCTGTCCCAATGCTTACTGCCGTCCATGTGCCTTTGTTGCCATGTCACACCTGTCCCATGTATCTATACAACACTATGTACCTTGCCGTCCCATATATCTTGACAACACTATGTACCTTGCTGTCCCATGCATCTAACTATCAGTCCACAAACAACCCTCAATTCACTGCATGCTACTGCTGATTTCTGCCTAGGGTTCTGTGCATGTACTTGACTAGTTAGGGCACACCAACAAGCCTAACGTATAGGGAGAATACCCTTGTTTGCCTCGTTGTCCTTAGAGATGATTACAACCTAGTTAGGAGGTCCTTTCTCTCCCAACAACTGCTGTAATAGTCCCTTATTGCATCCCTATAAATAGAGATATACACCCCAATATCATGCGTAAAACAATCATGAAACTCACCACCAGTCTGCGGCCTGATTTGCATAGTAAGACTGCTCCAATCTGTCACCTCAAGTCATCCTTCTTGCCTCATGCAATGGCTAAGAGCTGCAGCTCTTCTTCCCTAAAATCTGCACCCAAAATAGTCCACAAACTCGAACCTGCCTCAGCCTTCCTTGCTCCTTAAGATTGCATTAGGGCATCCAACATTAGGGCTGCTTTAGGTCTGCGTTAGGGCATCTTTTAGGTCTGCCTTCCATGTGTGTCTAGGGCAGCCTTCCATGTGTGTCTAGGGCAGCTTCTCTTCCTCCAATGTCTGGGGCTTCCAGTCCTAGATTTCTCTTCCACTAAAACCCAAGACAAGTGGAGAGAAACCAAGATAGAAGTGTGTGTGAAATGACTCTCAAGTCATCTCCTTTTATACTAAAATGTTGAGCACATGTGGGGTTTATTTGGTTGTTGGCCAACCTTGACGAATTGTCTTATAACAAATAAATTCATAACCCATGAAAAACTTATCGATTCGGATGATCTTTAGATCAATCCTACACCTCTCGATGAGAGGGATCCAAGAAAAATATCAGCTGCCATAAATAAGATGACCCACATGGAGTTTGGCCCTAGTTTCCAATTTTAACAACACCACTACCTGATCCTTATAGCGAAGAACCTCATCCTTCCAAGAGTAATCCTCTGAGGAATTAGGATATGCTCGTAATCTGTTAATACGCTAGGACAGAGAGGGGTGGGAGAACCATTCATGAGGGGCTTATTCAATTCAATTTGGCATGGGTAGAGAGAGGGATAAAAGGGTGTCCTCTTCCTCAAATTGGCGTGATAAGGCATCAACCACTACATTGTCATGCCCCTTCTTGTAAATTATCTCATAATCATATCCCAACATTTTTATGAGCCATTTATTTTGCTGTGGTGACAAGAGATGCTGCTCTAGGAAATATTTTAGGGTAGGATGGTCAGTGTGGATCTGGAAATGACGCCCCAATATGTATGGTTGCCATGTCTCTACTACATGTAATATGGCCATCATTTCTTTCTCATACGTAGGTTGACCCAAATGCTTGCCACTGAGTTGTTGACTGGTGAAGACCAATGGTCTACCTCCCTGCATTAATACTGCTCCAATGCCTATACCTGAAGCATCACATTCAATCACAAAAGGTTTTGTGAAGTTTGGTAGGGCTAATACTGGGGTGGAGCACATAGCTTGTTTGAGAGCCAAAAAGGCCTATTGAGTTGCGTCATTCAAGAGGAATTAATTTTTCTTGAGAAGATTAGTGAGGGGCCGGGCAATGCATCCATAATTGCTAACAAATTTGTGATAGTAGTCGGTGAGACCCAAGAATCTCCTCAAACTCTTCAAGGTTTTTGGTTGGGACCCATCTTGCATTGCCTGAATCTTTTTTGGATCAACCCTCACTCCTTCACGACCCACAATGTGTTTCAAATACTCTACTTCTTCCATGCCAAAGGAACACTTGATAATTTGACAAATAATTTGTGATCCTGGAATAGTGGCAATACCTGGCCAACATGCTGTAAGTGTGTGTCCCATGTCATGCTGTAGATGAGAATGTTATCAAAAAAGACTAGTTCAATTTTTTTGAGATATGGTTTCAAAAGGTGGTTCATGGGGCTCTAAAAAGTGGATGGGGCATTACAAAGACCAAATGGCATGACCAAGAATTCATAATGGCCTTCATGAGTTTGGAAGGTTGTCTTGGGAATGTCAACTTCCTTCCTCTGTATTTGGTGATAGCCCGAACGGAGATCCAGCTTGGTAAAAAATTTGGTACCATGCAATTTATCAAGTAGATCATCAACTATTGGGATAGGAGATTTGTCCTTGATGGTGAGCTTGTTAAGGGCCCTAAAGTCTAGACACGTGCCATTCACCATCTTTCTTTAAAACCATGACCATTGGAGATGAATAAGGGCTGGTGATAGGATGAATAAGACCATCTTCAAGGAGTTCATTGATGATTTTTTTTCAATTTTGTTCTTTTGTGCAAATGGATATCGATAAGGGAGGACATTTGGCGGTTGGGTACTTGGGAGCAAAGGGATGCTATGATCATGTTCACCCCTAGAGGGTGGGAGTTCCTTAGGTTTGTCAAAGACCCGCTGGTGGCGATCCAATACCTGTTGCATGTCGGGATGAATGTTAGCAGGGGTGGATTCAATGACTCGGATGGCATTAAATTATGCTACTATCCCATGATGACCCTTGTTAATACCAACCTCCCCCTCTTCTGATGCAATAATAATCTTTTATCCCTCTTGCAACCTTTAATTTTCATATACATTTCAAGTTATTGTTACAGCCTAGCCATAATCAAGGTAATTAACAACAAAAGTGAATAATATAAAAAGTAACAATGAGACTAATAAGAGTATTGTCAACTGATGATAGGATACAAAGAAACCAAATTCGAGAGGTCAAATATCTTCCCTTTCACAGGCCACATACAAGAGCTGTACTCTAGGTTTGAACCTAAGTTGTTTCATAGTTGCTCCTCGTCCCAAGTACTAACTCAAACTTTCAACCTTCTTAAAGGACATTAAATTGCCTCTCGTCTAACTAGTTGGTGGCTATTCTAGTCCTCAAGTGAGCATTCTAAGGAAATGCATGCTAAAATAGCAAATGCAACTCTAACGCAAGGTGCATATCAGATATTTGTATGATTAATTTGGTTTTTCAAATTCAATATTAAACCAAACTAGATTTTGTGAGAAAGCCTTTGGTGGGTTATAGTCACACTGAAGTCTTTTTCAAAGCTTGCTTTATTATGCTTGTGTGCACTGAAGATGAAATTCTGAACGAGTCTCGGTTGTTTTGGTGCCAGACATGCATCTTTTCCCTCCATCACGGCAAATCATTCTTTTGATGTCATGGCTGCTTTATTTCCATCTCTACTTCATGCCAGTGCAAGTACAAGGTATGTGCACATAACAGTTTAATCCTTATTCTTATTTCTCGTCTGCATTAATCCCAACCCATTGCATTACATAGCAACCAAACCATTCCGTTACTAGAATTGACTTCTTCTCAAATTTCTGTCAAATATAAAACAGAGAAACCATTGCTTTTCATGTGTTTTCATAAACTAAAATCACAACCCAACTCGAAATTTTTTCCAATAAACATTTATATACAGAGAATGCTGATACCCATGCTTTTCTCTTGCAGGTCTCCAACAACAGATCACTCATGCTGGGAAAGCTACTCCACACTGACTACCTTGTCAGTGTATTCAATCGGAATACTTTCTATGCCTTCCAACTTGCGACAATGTATGCAATCTGCAGCAGTATGGCTGAAGCATGCTGGTTTTCATCTTAATAGCAGAGTCAAGTGTCTATTTATGGAACATGTTGATCAGACGGATGCCGGAAATGGCCCATATGAAGAAGAGAACCTCAAGATTTATTCTCAGATGCAAGAGGCAGGCAGAGAAGCAAACAACTATTCTTTGTCAGCTCTGCAAGAGGGAAAATAATTCTCCATAAGATAGTTGAAATTGGACACGAGTCTGATGCTTTTTTGGGGCCTACTCTCATAGATATGTATGGTAAATGCAGGGTAGCAGAGATTGCACGTGATGTGTATGCCAGAATGAAAGAGGTGTCACATCACGGAATGCCATGATCGACAGGTATGCATAGAATGGTTGCCTCAATGAGGCCTCAGAGTTCTTCAAGCAAATGCAACAGTCTGGTGCAAATCCAGATCCTGCAACCATCATCAGGATGCTCCGGGCATGTGCATATTTGGCAGCTCTGCAACCTGGTGAAGACATTTATGAGTAACATTATCAAAAGAAGATTTGAATCTGATGTTTCTGTGAGGAATTCACTGGTAGCTATGTAAGCCAAGTGCGAGTATTGATATTGTGTGTAGAGTGTTTGACATAGTGCATATGAGAACTCTATTTTTTTGGAATGCATTGATCTTGAATATGCACAGAATGGATACTATGATGATGCCTTAACTCTCTTTCAACAAATGCAAAACAACAATGGGAATCCTCACACGGCCACAATTGTGAGCATCCTTCCAGCATGTGCTGAGTTAGGAAATCTGCAGCAGCACAAGGACATCCATGATTATGTCATTGGAAACATATTCGAGTCAGATTTTACCGTGCACTGCTCTCTTATAGCTATGTATTCAAAATGGAATGCTGTGGATAGAGCATGCTAGTGGTTTGGAAAAACATTAAAAAGTGGTGTGGCTGCCTGGAAGGCAATGATTTCTGGGTATGCTTAAACTAGACATGCTCGTGAGTCATTGATGCTCTTCCATCAAATGCAACTTGTGGATATGAAACCTAACTAACCCAATCACTATATTGAGTGTGATCCCTGCATGTGCCCATTTAGCTGCTTGGCAACAGGGCAAAGTCAGCCATGCTTATGTATTCAGTAGTGGATTTGAGTCAAATGTTACTGTGGGATTTGCACTTATATGTATGTATTCCAAATGTGCGCCGAGAGAGATTGCATGCCAATTGTTTGATAATATTCCTTAAATAAATTTGAAAACATGGAGTGCAATGATTGTAGGGAATGCACTATGAACATATAGGCAGGTGAAAATACTCTGGCACCCTTTTTTTTTCCCAATATGCAAGAACCAGACATAAAACTAGGCATGCAATCATGTAGCCTTGCTAGAGGAGGGTTGGTAGTGTTTTGAATCCATGATTCAAGATTAAGGGATAACAGTCCAATATCTATTAATATGCGTACTAATTGCTTCAAACATTTGTAGAATTTGCTTTTATGTGGGCTCTCTTGACCTTCCCTCTACTATTTTGTTATGTCCTTGGGGACATATAGTGATCGCATCAGCATATTAATCTACTCCATAGTAGTTTAATTATTATAGTTCGATTTAGGGTTTGCAATTTTTCTATTTAAATTAATTATAAAAAATTATTTATATGCCTTCTCATTGGTTTATAAGTACATGATATCCCCCTCAAGCATTTGCACCAATAGTTATGGCAGTGGTGATCATCATGCATGGTGCACAGGCCTCAATTATCATTGCTGATCTGTTGAGCAGGCTTGCGATGTGGAGGATGATCTGCACCTTGCCATTCTACCACCCTCACACATAGGTGTACTTCATCCTTAGATTGTTGCAGATTGTTAGCTCCTTGTCATTCCCATCCATATTCTAATTTCGCTGTCCAAAATGTTAACGACAAATGATGCGAGTCATAAAGCCTGACTAGAAACGAGGAGTTTTTGAGTTTGACACAGATTTACTAGGGTGAAATGACATATTCTTATCCACCATTGTTATCGCCAGAATCTCTATAACACAAGCCATCTTGTCTCAACAATGTCTTCCACATGACGCCAAAGATCAAATCTTATAATAGGAATTGTTAGGGATGTCGGGACCTATGCCATTGCCTTAGCCATTTCCAGTGCATGGATATTTGCCTTGGACTTCCATCATGCCTTCACGTTTGAGCTTCGAGTTGCACTAGGTGATAACTATCTCTTCCTCTCCTCCCTCTATCGACAAGACAACCACATTATCCTATGGATTTACCTGGTGGACTTGGTGCAGATGCATGGTAAACCAATGGAAAACCCCTTCCTCTTATCCTATGTAACCAAGGGCTTGTTGAGCCTGCCAAAGACATGGTCTCTAGGAGCTTACAAGCAAAGAGCTCGATGGCTACATTAACTTGATCCTCCACCTAGAGCAGTACTTCAAAGATTCAACTACTACCCTCTGGTAGCTGCCATTAAATGTAAGCTCTTCTTCCTGCTTAAGTATGAAGAGTGTGCTAATGATGTAATCCTTATGCTTAGCTATGCCCTTCATTGTAAAAAATACAACGATTGTTGGGTTGTTTTGCTGTCCATGAACTTGAGGAAGCAAATGTGTTTTTATTTAAGCATTAGAAATTACATTTATGTTACCAAGGGCTTGATGAACAAGAGGCTTGAGGGTATGTTTTTAGGGTTGGGGAAAAGGAGTACCAAGCATTTTGATACTGAGACCAATGGGAAACTTTACCTAGACTTAACAAAGGGTGGGTTAATGCCATTGGGTTTGTGTTGAATGGGAGTCTTTGTGTGACAAGAGTTGAGAAGAGGTTGAGGATACCTAGTGATTTTTCTGACCTAGAGGTGAGGATAAATCAAGTTTCAATGTGTTTGTGTGCAATCCTAGCATGAGTTTGGAGACGGAAAAGGGGCTAAAATGAAGGAAATTAGAACTGTGGTGGGATAAGTACTATGTTGTCTTTCTCTCTACTTTGTTTGAATTTCAAGCCTAGGTGATTAATGTCCTTATGGTCTCTCAATCAAACAAGTAGATTGCTGAATTTAATTGATGTTGAAATTAAATGTCAGACCATAACATCAATCACACACAACTATAAATTACACAGTGGATGAATAAAACTTAATATATCATACATATAGGTAATTAATCCGCATCAGCATTCATTCGTTTAAAAAAAAATCACAAGGAAACCTCTACACTCTTCCTAAGAAAAAAACATGCACAGACACCAAAAATGCCCTAAATTGACCTTGTACAGACTATTGAAAAACCTAGAAATAACAAAAAATTGTTGTAAGACCTATAGGACAACTTGTATGATCTGTCCATAACCGTACAAAGCTATCTATACAACTGTATGGACTTCGTACAAATGTACATAATTGTATGAAAAATTGTCTCGTACTATGTGGCATGTGTTTCCGGTTACCTACCAAAATGGGTAACCCCATAGGAGGAAAACTTTCTCCTACATTTGATAATCAATTGTTCAGCTAAACAACCAGTAGCCCTTGCCAGTGACCATTAGACAATGGTATGCCATGTGCCTTTGCCATTTTCTTCCACCATGTGCCTCTCACCATTTGGCACTGACACTTGGATGAAGGCATATTACTATTATAAAGGTACTTTGATCATTTTACAATCGGGCGCTTATACTTGTTTGTTTTGGGTATTTAGTATGAATAACGAGGTGATCTAGAAGATTGATAGACCTTGACCATAATTTTGTTCTCTCACCTTACCAATGGTGTTAATTTTTGACCCTAGTCTAGTGGGCTTCTCTTAAGGCTCTTTGGGTTATAAGAGGACCACTACTTGTAAAGCCATGATTGAGATAGTGTCCCATTTTCCATATTCTATACTCAACCCTTTTCATATCACATTACAAGATCCATATCTCACCTCCATTCTTCAAGGACAACTTGTCATTGGTTCTTGGGGATTTGGAACTCATATGTCCACGTACCTTGAGTAGGGCCCAAACACTTTGCATTGATAGGTTGATGCAGACAAAAGAAAAGAAAACATACCATGGCCATAATAAAACAAAAGAAATAAAATCAAAATGCAAAAGATGGTCGTGACATAAAGATTAGCACGTGGGCAAAAGCCGAGCATGAGCTCTACCTCCCTCGTATGGCCATCACTTAGTTCTTGAGCACATGATGCTCCACTACATCAAAGAGGAACCCTTGCATGTCCAAACCACAGAGAGGAATAAACTGGCTCATCTTAAAGGGGTAATAAAACTATTACATCATTAAATGTAAGTTCTAAACCCTGAGCTATAAGCAGTAATATAAGGAATAATCAAGAAGTAAAAGGCTCACAAGAGGGGTGGAAAAATCAAGCCGAGTTGGTAGCTCATGCATCAACGAATGCTCCCTCCTCACATCTATACACTTAGGATGTGGACACCCCCATCAGCTGGTGCCTTTGACCATGACATTTGACCATGAAGTTTTCTCCCCTCCAATTCCACTTTATTATGCATTAACGCCTATCAATTGAAGGGTGGACCAAGGAAATGTCACTTTCTCTTAGGGGTTGGAAGCACCTAAAAGAGTTGACCATTAGCCACCCCTACTAAAAGAGAAACCACCTGTGAGACACATTTGTTCTTGATTTTGGAAGGTGTTTTTTGTTTGAAGTATAAATGTGCCCTTAACATTTAAGTTTGGTTCACTTCGATGTATTATTGATCTTAGTCTTTGATGGATGGTTGTTTTCACTAGAATCCATATTGTTTCGTTAGGTGGGTCACCACAACCAAGTCTTGAACGTAAAAATAGGTTACCCGATTCCTACTGCATCAAAGTAATTATATTTCTCCTACTTGTTAAATTAATTGAACAAGTTATTTGCAATTTTCTACGACAAACACTGAAATACATACATTGCAGTCTACACCAAAATAAACTGCGGAAACTAAAATACAACACAAGAAAGAAATAACAAGCACACACATCTACACAGTTATTTTTGGACAAATGTCCGCAGAAAAACCCAATGCGGGAAAACTGATGCAACAACTCTGAGGGTTTTATTATTATGCAGTAGTAATTTTTGAATACAACTTCTGGATGCCTTCTTGACAATCCAATTATAGATAATATCACTGACAGAGAGATCTGTGAGATTACCTCACACTATCATTGGAAATCTTGGTTGATCCAACCCTTGAATGAACAACTCTTGACTGCCTCTGCGCAGTGTCTACATCAGCCCAACATCACACTATCTAGGATCTGCGTCACTCTTCCTGGCTGATCAATTTGCCTCTGAGATTCAGACTTCTGCTCTCCCAGTCTCACCTCGACTTCCAGCTACAGAAATCGAACCCTCCAACAAGTTTTGGACTTCCTTAAGGATTTTTTGCTGCCTCTACATGGGCTTGTGTAGCTTTGTGTCAACCTCTTCATCAACGCTGCCTCTCCCGGATCTCTCTTTGCCTCTTTTGCTGAGTATTCCCGGATCAGGAGAAATCTCCAACTGGAACTATCCTTGCCCGTCATTGCAAAAGTTCACTTCAAATTTCTCATTGGTAGCTGCTCTGCTTCAGAAATTCTATCTTTTGAACTCTCTCTGTGTCCTCCAAGTGCCCATCAAGCCTTTTCTTATAATCCACTCACTAATGAATCAACGACCCATATTAGATTCTAATCAATGGCTAGGATCATATTGACTTGATCTCCGCCTTCTTCTAGAAGTTACACCCATAGTTTAGGTTAATACCCATTAATTATTTTAATTTCCTAAGTTTAGATTTAGGGTTCCATTAAAAATAATTAATTATTTTAATAAAACTATATCCGGGTGGAATTTCCCAAACGATTTCTGGGTATTGGAGAATGCATGCGTCTAAGCCTCCCTACAAATTTTGAGACTTAGAGCACATTCGATGCTACCAGAAATTAACACTCCCTCTTAGCGAGAAATGTGCTCTAGCAATGCATATTGTTGAAGCATCACTCTAATTTGTAACATCTCCTTCTGCGCTGCTGAGGTCTGACATTCTGTCCACCAACTACTGTGCATCTGTACTACCACTGACACTGCTACTATCAACACTGCATTCGTACTGCAACTCCCTCTCAATTCTGCATCTGTGCTGCCATTGGCACTGCCACTGCCAACTGTATCTACACTGCAACCTTCTCCAACTGTTGTTGCTACTGAATCAACAACGTAAAAGCTTCCCAAATTATTGAATTGGTGTTGAATATGATGTATCTCATTGCTGGAGTTCTAACTACTGCTAGTCTCTGTGCTGATCCTCTAAAGCCTCTACACTACTGCTAACCTCTGCTCTGTGCCATCTGCACTGCTGCCAACTCTGCTCTGTGCTTCTCAGTCTCTAGCGCTATTAGCCACTACAATTGTCAGTTTAACACTCCTCTGCACCAACTGACACTGGTCCATCCTGCTACTTTTGATCTGGGCTCCTGTAGCAAGGAATTGATCTGAGAGGTGGGCTCCTTAAGGATCCTTCCCAATTGTAGCTCTCTGGGGCTACAAGACCAAATCACCTCACCTCACTCCAGGAGGTATGGCTGTCAACATGGTGAAATATGATATACTCATACTGCGGTTGCTACAGCTCTGCTGATGCTTTTGCACTGCTGCTGCAACTACTGCAATAATGCGTATGTTCTCCTCAGATCCCAGAGTACTAGCTTCCATAGGGTTGCTCCCTTTGAAATTAGACTCCCTCTGAGTCTCGATCTCCTTATGGGAAATCTCTTTACTCCCTCCTGGCAACTCACACAGTCCTCCTGCACTAGAAAATGGACTGCGATGCTCTGCACTGGGAATCTCCTGGCTGGAATTGCACCTTCATACTGCCACTAGGCAATTCACACTACGTGTGTCACTGCAACAGTCTTCCGGAAACTCACTGTAACTGGTTATGCAACTGTCATTTGAATGACTAGCTGTGTATGCTGACACTGTGATACTCCTACGACTGATTATGTTGGGCTCTTGTGGCAAGGATATTGATCCATGTGAGAAATCTGCATCAACTGGATCTCATTTACAACTCTTACATGGATTCTACCCATCCATGGCCATCTCTGCAAAAATGTCGAATTACCTCCTCTCTCCTGCTGCTGCTCAATAATTGAGAATTCGAATTCCCTGGTTAGGAATTTTCTGAGGAAGAAATTCCCTTAGCGTGTCTCCTTCTCTCCCACTGATGCTATTCTCCCGGCAACTGCTACAAAGTATCTGCGTCTCAGTTGAAGATCTGCTCTGCAAGGAAAAATATGTTGCTTTTTCTTCCTTTGGAAGTTTTCGAACTGGAAATCAAATTTCTCTATCGACTCTCTTAGAGAAATCGATTTCTCTTCAAACTTCGCCCTTCAAGCCTTCGAACTGCGCTGCCTCCTGGGATTTTGAGTTCCTGCCTCTATAGGAATTTCGAACTCCCTCTTCCTTTATGCTTTTGAGCTCTTCTGCTCACGATCTATGCTCTGATACCATGTGAAAAATCGGTTACCTGATTCATACTGCAACAAATTGATTATATTTCTCCTACTTGTTAAATTAATTGAACAAGTTATTTGCAGTTTTCTACAGTAAACACTGAAATACATACACTGCAAACTACACCAAAAAAACCGCGGAAACTAAATACGACATAGGAGAGAAATAATAAGCATACACATCTACACAGTTATTTTTGGACAAATGTCCCCAGATAAACCCAATGTGGGAAAACCAGTGCAGCAGCTCTGAGGGTTTTATTATTTTGCAGTAGTAATTTTTGAATACAACTTCTGGATGCCTTCCTGACAATCCAATTACAGAGAACTGATAGAGAGATCTGTGAGATTACCTCACACTATCACTGGAAATCCTGCCTGATCCAACCCTTGAATGAATAGCCCCTGGCTGCCTCTGCGCTGTGTCTGCATCAACCTAACGTCATACTTTCTAGGATCTACGTCAATCTTCCCAGCTGATCAATTTTCTTTTTAGATTTAGAGTTCTGCTCTTCCAGTCTCATACCTCAGCTTCCAGCTACAAAAATCAAACCCTCCAACAAATTTCAAACTTCCTCAAGGCTTCTGCGTTGCCTTTGCGTCAGCCTACTCTGCCTCTGCATTGGCCTATGTAGCTCTACGTCAACCTCTTCTGGCTCAGCGCCACCTCTCTCGGATCTCTCTCTGCCTGCTTTGCCGAGTATTCCCGGATCAGGAGAAATTTCCAACCAGAACTATCCTTGCCCATCACTGCAAAAGCTCACTTCGAATTTCTCACCGACAACTGCTATGCTTCAGAAATCCGATCTTTTGAACTCTCTGAGTGTGTACTCCAAGTGCCCATCAAACCACCTCTTATAATCCTCTTGCTGATGAATCAACGACCTAGATTAGATTATAATCGATGGCTAAGATCTTATTAACTTGAACTCCGCTTTCTTTTAGAAGTTACACCCATAGTTTAGATTAATACCCATTAATTATTTTATTTCTTAAGTTTAGACTTAGGGTCCCATTAAAAATAATTAATTATTTTAATAAAACTATATCCACATGAAATTTCCAAAAACGATTTCTGGGTATTGGAGAATGCATTTGCCTCAGCCTCGCTGCAACCATAAATCTACTGAGGGCACCCACTCCATAGTTACCTAGACCCTTCAAAGAAGCACATGGCCTAAGCAGATGCAATGTTGAGAGACTACAACTCCCTGACAACATTAGTAGATGAAACATGTCTCAAAGTACATCTAGGACCCAAGACATTGGTAACTTTGACCTAGTTTTGAGGATTCTTCATGCTGACACCATGGGACCCAATGCGTCCCCAAGATAGTCTTGACACAACTTGATGGGAAGGTGTTGATTTAGAGCCCATGTGAGGATAGTCTCTCATACAAAGACTAGGGAGGGCTTGTTGCACAAGAGGAAGCCATAACGCTGGAGGTGAGGTCCTCTTTGATAGTTGGAGACCCATGGAGACCACTTGATGGCATCACATAGGAGATATTGAGGTGGATTTGAGGGCATTTGTTGTGAGCAAACAACAAGAACATGCTACATTGGGAGCTGGTGAGAACATACACAAAAATACACAAAGACATAGATATTTGGAAGGGAATTACAACCCAAGTTTCTATTAATATTAGTGTATACATGATAGATGTGGTTGGAGCGGTTGTACCCACTCTCAACCACATATTTACTTTAACACACATTTACTAAGGTTTGTTGACAATTACATGATGCATAATGTATGGTAGACCCTTGCAACATCTCCCCCACCCTCAATGCCTTGCTCGTCCCTAGCAAGGATGCAAAATATCTTGAACCATTGCTTATTGGGGAAGAATCTTTACCGTGCATTGACCTTAACAAAGTTATCGATCAAATGAGAACTATTACCTCAAAACGAGAACTCTAGTGAAAAACATGAAAAAAACAGGCTGAAAAGAGAAGCGTTAATCCCTGAATAATTTTATTTTTTTTCAGGGTAAACTTTCAACATTTTTAAAAAATGGTAGTAAAAACCAATATTTTTTTATGCAAAAGACAACCGAAAACGATAAGTGTTGATGTTGGAATAATGTTTTTGTTTTTTTTTTCAAGGTAAATTTTCAATATTGTTTAAAAATAATAGTGAAAATCAATTTTTTGTGCAAAAGACTACGAAAACGAAAAGTGTTGATGCTGGAATTTTTTTTTTTTTTTTGTAGGGTAAATTTTCAACATTTTTTTAATAATGATGTTAAAGATAAAATATCATGACTCTGAAAAACTTTAAAGTTTCAACGATTATCAAGCATGACATTAAAGATAAAATATCACGTCTTTGAAAAACATTAAAATTCCAACATTTTTAGGCATGACATTAAATATAAAATATCGCGTCGTTGAAAAACCTTAAAATTCCAACAATTTTTATTCATGGTGCTAAAGAAAAAATACTTATAATTGTTTTCAACAATATTATTAAATAACATAACTTAAAAGACAATTTTTCAACCATGGAATTAAACCAAAGATCATGACTACAAAAAAACTTTAAGTTTTCAAAATATTTCAATCATGACATTATGAAAAAAATTTATGACTAAAAAACTTAGAAAATGAAAAGTCATATACAAGATAATTTATTTATATTTAGAAGTGAATATTTTTTTAAATGTTGGTAATTTTCATATTGGTAATAAAAGTAAAAATAAAATATGATAAAGAACAAAATGTAAAAAACAAAATAAACTTGTAAAAATAAGAAATTTATAAAAAAAAATAAAAGTTGAAAAATTAAATAAGTAAAATTATAAAATCAAAAAAAAAAATAATAATAATAATAATTTTTTTTTAAAAAGAATTAAATTTTTTTTATTTTTTAAATAAATTAAGTAAACAAAAAAAACAAACAATTTTTTTTTGTCTGTGAATCGAATTTAGGTTATTAGGTAGATTCTTTAGGTGGAATAGGTAGGTTCCCAAAATCTATCTGCTGAGTTAATTTACATGGATTGCCAGAGTCACCTGGCGCTCAGGCCAGGTCAATTCTAGGGGTTGGCCCTCGGCCGTCAGGTTAATTCTAGAGATCGACCTGGGCCGCCTCGGCCATGGCTCAAACAGGGCAGCACTTGAGCAACTGCCATTATCGTCTTTCTCTTCGTCTTCATCTTGTTTGTGGAGATCCCCAAGTACTGCAAGTTCGGTAATGCTATTTGTTTTCTGATGCTTGAAGTTCGTAGCCATCGGCACTATAGGACCACCGTCCTTGTCAAGACTTTGATGTTTCAATTTTTTACTGAGCAGTGGAACCTCGTGGCAATCGGTACTATAGGACCACTGTCCTTGTCAAGACTTTGATGTTTCAATTTTTTACCTAGCAGTGGAACCTCGTGGGCATGTATAGATGGATGTGTAATTTCTTGATAATTAGAAGGATTTGGATGCGGGGATGGATTTCTAATTCCTTGGAGACACTTTTCACCACACGGACGAGAGTTCTCATCCACAATAGCGCTTTTTGGGTAGAATGTTACACACCTTCTGGCCCCATCAATTTTCTTCGACCCTCTCAATGTTTTACTTAAACATGGCCTGGATTGGATTGAAGAAGAAGATGAACAAGCGGAGGGTTTTCTTTTCGAAGAATGATATGAATTTGAGCCACTTACAGGAGATGAGGAAAACTGAAGCGAACAAAGTTCCTTCTATAAATTAATTATTCCAGAAAACTAGGAATATAAAGATATCCATTAAGGATATAAATAATATATTAAATATGTGAATAGTAAAATGAGTATGAATTATAAATGAGAACGAGAGGCTTTCTTATATACCAAGCAAGTGTCTCTTCATGAAGAGTCATGTCTTATTAGACATGCCTCT